>VZRS01011074.1:1023-135802 GCA_013398055.1 Ifrita kowaldi
TTGTGGCATTTGTCTCAGTCATAAAAACTATTTTCTCTGAATTCAATGCTAGGAGAAATTAATTTCTTCATTATGTATTTACAAATACAATTTGTTCTTTGATGTATATTTGCCATAACATTAAAATCACCAACTTGAGATGCTAGTTAAAGAATATATCATCATCATCCTATAATTTTATTCTTCCTTAAGAAAACCTGAGGACTAAAAATTCTTGCATGTTTAATACTACAGATTAAATTAGATTCCTGGCCCTAATGACTCGATACTCACAGCTCAAAAGCAGACAAGCCTTATTCTAGATTTAAGTATGTGGGTCATCCTCTCCAAGGAAAACTTAATAATTAAAAATATTATTTTTTTAGAAGCACATTTATTCTCTCCTTAAAGCTATTCAAGTCCAAAGTAAAGTACTTAAAGGCTTAAATCAAGACAGAAGCTTGACAAGAAGGTTATTGTCTGCATTTAAGGAAAGACGACTCAAAGGGTACAGAAAAGTAAACAAATCTATTGTTTCTAAACAAAATAAAAAGTATACCAAATGGATAGAAATATGCTAAATACACTAATTTCCTATAGATAGACTGCTCTGGTTCAACAGTCACATAAAGAAACAAACAAATTAGCCATAAAACCAACAAAAACATTGACTATCAGTTATAATGCTTGAAAAATTGAAAAGGTCCTTCTGGTTTCCTTTTGTTCATTAGGCTGACCGACTTAGTGGCCAGCAAAAAGGAAAAGAAAGATGAATAGAATCACTAATACGTAATTACATAAACATTTTAGAATAACCAAGGTGCCCAGCTATTTTGTTGGTATATCAAGTCCTGTTCCCTACATCACCAACATAACATGTAACAAAAGGATGCCTTCTCCACACTCTCCCAGGCTGCCATGGAAGGCCATGGAGCAGATAATCCTGGGAACCATCACATGGCAGGACAACCAGGGAATCAGGCCCAGCCAGCAGAGGTTTGTGAAACGCAGGTCCTGCTTGACTGACCTGATCTCCTTTTCTATGATGAGGTGACCCACTTAGAGGATGAATGAAAGGCTCTGGATGTGTCCACCGGGACTTCAGCGAAGTCTTTAACACCATTTGCCACAGCATCTCCTAAAGAAACTGGCTGCTCATGGCTTGGCTGGGTGTGCACTTTGCTAGACAAAAACCTGGATGAAAAGCCAAGCCCACAGAGTGATGGAATTACACCCAGCTGGTGGCCGGTCACCAGTGCTGCTCCCCAGGGCTCAGTGCTGGGACCAGTTCTGTTTAATATCTTTATCAATGACCCAGATGGGGGGATCGAGGGTACCCTCAGTCAGTTTGCAGACACACTGAGCTGGGTGGGAGTGTTGATCTGCTGGAGGGCAGAAAGGCTCTGCAGGGGGATCTGGACAGGCTGGATTGATGGGGAGAGGCCAGAGGTCTGAGGTTCAACAAGGCCAAGTGCCTGTGCCTGGTCCTGCCCTTGGGTCACAGCAACCCCTGCAGTGCTACAGGCTGGGGACAGAGTGGATGGAAAGGTGCAACTTGGAAAAGGACCTGGGGGTGCTGGTCAACAGCAGCTGAACGTGAGCCAGCAAGTGCCCAGGGGACCAAGAGGCCAATGGCATCCTGGCCTGGATCAGCAACAGAGTGGCCAGCAGGACCAGGGCAGTGACCACCCCCTGTAACTGGCACTGGTGAGGCCACACCTCAAATCCTGGGTTCAGTTCTGACCCCTCACTACAAGAAGGACATTGAGGTGCTGGAGAGAGTCCAGAGAAGGGCAATGGAGCTGGTGAAAGGTCTGGAGCACAAGTCTGATGAGAAGCAGCTGCGAGAGCTGGGGGTGTTTAGCTTTGAGAAAAGGAGGCTCAGGGTAGATCTTATCACTCTCTACAATTACCCAAAAGGAGGTTGTAGTGAGGTGAGGGTCAGTCTCTTTTCCCAGGTAACAAGCAATAGGACAAGGGAAAATGGCTTCTTGTTGCACCAGAGGAGTTTTAGATTGAATGCTAGGAAAAAATTTCTTCACTAAAAGAGTGGTCAAGTTTGGAACAGGCTGCACAGGGAAGCAGTGGAATCACTGTTCTTGAAAGTGTTCAAAAGGCACACAGACATGGCACTTAGATGTGGCTTAGTGGTGAACATGCTGGTGCTCAGTTAACAGCTGGACTTGATGATCTAGAGGAGTCTTTTCAAACCTAAATGATTCTATCATTCTAACTGTTATCAATATTTTATCACTAGAATTCTGTTGCACAGAAGAAAAATACTTACATTGTTCCATACCTGTCCACTGACCTTGGACAGGAGCCAAAGAAAATAGGTAGATTTAAACACTTCTTTTTAAAAGCACGTGTCTAATTTTTCATTCATAGTAATAACTGCAATGTAAATATGCCAACTGTAGGAGTAGCCTATGAGACATAAACTGTAAGAGTTTTTTAATACGCAAACCCCAATATTCTGTTCAGGCTGAGTCTGCAGTATTTGCAGCGACACTAAGCATAAAAAACCACAGGAAAGTCTGAACTCTTAACACTTTCAGTAACATTCTAATGCAGATTTTTTAAGTTTTTTTTTTTTTTTTTAATGAAACATCTTTTCACTAACACTACATTTTTAAGAGTTTGGTAATAGAATACTGAGATTTTCACCTCAGGGTTACTAAATTCAATATAGCCCAGATCAATAGCGACTCAAAGTCATCACCATTTGATGAGAATTTGGAGCTCAGGTTAAAATGTATTATGAACTTAGACTAGCTCCAATGAATAGCTTCATAACTGACACTAACATGTATGGTTGCTGGCAGTCTCAATACAGAGCCTTAAATTCACTGGGAACACAGAGATATTTGCTTTCTAGACCTACAGCAATCCTTCTGAGTCAGGATTAAGGCCCACTAGCTGGACACTATGAGGAATCTTGGACTGCTAGCTGCTTACTTGTACCTGTCCCAAGAATAGAAGAGCATTAGAATCCACACACACTTTTCAAATAGTGTATTTCCTTCACTGCTTAGAAAGAGAAAATAAATTATTTCAAAACTAAATGACCTCAGGCTGCACACCAGAAGAGAATAACCCCTCCCTTCAAAGACCAATTTATTAAAACATCTGGTTTACACAGCACCTTAATCCTGCTAAGATACAAACTGCTTGCTTAAGAAATTAACATTTTTTAAAAGCCTGGAAACTGTATCCAGGTAATCCGTCATATGACATCTGATTAGAACAAGCACCACATTATTTGCTACTAAAGAAAAAGCATACTCAGATTTCAAAGCAGCACAGATGTGGGAAGATCCAAGGCAGAAGAGAGCAGGTGGCAGGCTAGCTGGCAGTTACAAAACATACAAGGTTATAAAATGACTAAGACTTAATTGTCAAATCTATACATTTCAAGCTAACAAAATAGTAATTCAGCATTTGTATGGCATTTTGCCTTTTAATGTTAGAAAGCAGAGAGATCTCTTCTGTGCATTTAAAGTTACTTTATATTGCTGTTCCACCACCAACTTTCAAATGAAACCTTCATGATTAAAAGCTCACTCAGTTATCAATATCCTATATCTGAAACACAGTGCTTTGATGGCCCAGGCTAAGAAAAATAAAAACACAAACTGCATTTTAACCAAAGAAGAGTTCAGCACCAGAATGATCACAGTCTACAGTTCAATAATTAAGAAAAAATGGTAACTACTTCCAGCATCTACAATAAACTGTGTAAAAACAATTCTTACGTACACTTTTATTTCACAGTATTTTATTAATCCTAATTTAAAGGTAGAAAGTATAGCAAATGCAAGAGATGTATGCTAAGTTTCCCATGCTCTATGCACAAAAATACTTTTTACTACTCCTGCTTTAGTAAAATCAAGCCAGGTGCTCCTGCAATATCAAAAACACCCAAATGCCAAGAAGTGCCGCAGGATAACATGAAAAACAAAAATAATGAGAAACATCATTTTCTATCCATACATCTGGTCCAGCTGGAAGGGATCAGGCACTGTCTTTCTCCACCTTTATCTCCTCTTTACAGAGCAAGCAAATATCAAAAGGTCAAAAGTATTCACCAGTCATTGAGACAGAACTTGGAACTCTATCTTCAGAGATGAATGAGTCAAATAATGATATGAAATGGAGATTCCAGTGGAGACGATGAGGAATCTGTAAACCAAAAGGAATTATAATCCTGGTCCCACTGAAGACAATGATAAATCTCCCAATGATTTCTTAAGGGCCAAGACTTTCATGCAACAACAATATTCTTCATATAAGCAATGAACTCTCATGAAAACAACATGTGTTACAAATCACATAAAATCAAATCAGAACAAAGAGTATGAGAGAAATCCCACTGAGAGAAATGATTCATCAATAGCATGATTCCAAAAAGAGTGAATATATATATTCCTGCATGAATATTTGCAGAAATGACTGAACAAGATCAGATGTAACAAAACATAGGTTCCTTTTCTTTCTTCCAGCTCCACATAATAGGTAGCTCAACAGGGAAGTAAAGGGTTAAATGGCAACTAACTAATGCAGTTGTGGCTTAACAACATACTCCGGCCACAAAATAAAATATCTCAAAAGAAGTTCATTCCCTCTAAATTTCCCTTAATTACTAACAAGCATACACAGAACAAGTTTTCCAGTCACCTTTTAGTGACAGATAAAGAAAAAAAAAAAACCAAACCAGAAATTTGAGCTAAGTAAATGAAGATGTCAACAACCTGAAAGAAGATCTTGAGGATCTTCTCCCTTTCAGAAACAGAGTACAAACCTTCAGTGACAAAACAAAAACAATCTCTGAAATAAACTTTTTCTTTGCTTGCTTTAAAGAGTTTTGTTGATCAGCATGAGAAGGAGCTTTTAGCAATTCCTCCCAGGTTCATAGTCATATGCAGTTTGCATGAATAGTATAACCAGCACTACATGAATATGCAATTTAGTCCTAGGTAAGTACATATGTGATTTCCTATATATGTATGAAAAAACCTCTCTGGAGTCCTATTACTTCATTTCCATGCTCTCAAATACAACTGAGTCAGCTTGCACTATTTCCAACAGATTGAGTTCAAGAACAGGATAGATGGAAAGGTTTCATAAATGATCCAGGTAACATGCTCTCGGTATGTGCTTCCCCCTACATGTGTTCCCAAATATGAATTTAAGCATCCTGGCTGCAAAACAAATTGAGTATTTCTCTCTCTCTGAATTTATGAAAGGTAGTAAGTAATAATAAAATATTGTAATTTTACCTAAAACGAAAGTGGAATGGACTGGAAAAACACTGTATCCTGTTATTTACCCACTGCCTGCCATTTTTTTTGTGGTCTAAAATTCCAACTTATTTAACCTTCCCTCATAAATACAATTTTCTAAATTTATTTTTACTGTTGACCTAGTCTTTCTGTTAAGTATTCTTTTTTTTTTTTTGAAAAGCACAACGATCAAAACTATACAAAATAGGTTCTAAAGGTAGATGGACCACTGCTACACAGAAATACAGAAAAATTACCTCTCAGTTCTGCAGTACTGATATTATCTATCTCCCCATAGAAAAGCTTGCTTTCTTTTATTACTTCATTTAATATTCAGTTCTAAGTAAAGAGTAAAAACATGGCAAGACTAGCTCCTTCTGGACATAAGCTCAGTGTATTCTCAAACTTGGGCAGAAGAAAAACTTCACTATGCTATAAGCATGTTTTCATCCAGCTATGTAACCTTATGAAAAAAAAGGGAAAACATTCCTCTTTCTCCTTCCCTTCAGAGATCATTTTACAGTGCCTAGGAAGGAATCTGTTTTCTTCTCTATAGCCTGTTCTTTATCTACTTCAATACTTAAATCCTATGGAAGCAGCAATCAAAAAGAATAAAACACAAAGAAAAAAAGAACTCAAAGTATTCAGAAAGAATAAATCAACCTAAGAACAGAACATAATCTAAACTTTCTATTAAATTAGGCACTTTGCACAGTCCAGCGCTTCCAAAACACTAGTTCATGGATTATAGGCACCTCTAAAGTACAAATATCAACAGTGCAGAGCAGTTGATGAACAATATTAAGTTATTGTAATCATCTATACTTGGGATACCAATAGCAGGGAAAGCAACGCCAGTTCTTATTCCTGGAAGGATGACAAAGTAATATATTATTTTATCAAGCTACTTTGATTGTACCACACAGGTAACTGGTTGGCTGGCACAGTCCGCATCCCTGAGCTACCACAGGAGACAAAGAAAAAAAGAAAAAGCTACCACAGAAGACAAAGAAAAAAAAAAGCTAACAGATTTCCTTATGAGTGAAGAATGACAATCCCAAGAAAAGGTCTGATGGCAAAATGATTTATGAAAGAGTAACTTTTTCCTAAAACAAGCAGAACTGAGAGGTGAATGTTACAGACCACTTGGTTTCACGTCCATGCAAGAGGCAGAAGAGGGATGCTGACCCAGTTCACATCTATGACACGAAGTGAAGAAAAATACGTATTTCTAAAATGGAAAATGTGTCAAATGACAGTGAGGAACAATTAACTTGTGGTACAACCATTTTCCCAGTGAGCTTATTACAAATCATATGACACAGACCTTCTCCTATTACATACAAATGGCTCCTACAGGCTACTAGAGCCAGTGACATATACTCTCCATTTCTTCGTGCAGTTTGTGAATGTTTCCCTCCGCTATTGTATTAAATGTTGATGTTGCACCATGATAACATAGTAGCTGTCAAGCAAAGGAAGCACAACTCATCGCAGTTTGTTCAGGTCAAACATTTTACCCAGACAGTATACCTACAAACTGCCTGGTTGTCCCTAAAAGGTTAACTCCTTTTGTAACAGAATATAATTTTAAAACTACACTAATTTATCAAAGCAATGAGTTGCAATACTGAACATCCAGATGGAAGTGTTGGAAACCAAGTTAGTTTTTTTGAGGACATCTGAAAGGATGGACCTACAACTAGTTCTCCTAGCACTGTCTCTGAAGACACAACTTCTATATATTCTGTGAGGAGGTGCAAATTTATAGATGGAATAGGCCCAGTCTTATTCAAGTTCTGCATTTTCATAGAAACTCAATTTCTGTCAGAGGGGAAGATGAGTTCGTGGATCCAGATGATCAAGCATGCAACCAACCCAACTTCACTTCAAACACACCCTTCTCATCTGTCTTCCAAGGAAGGCAGATTTTCAAGACAGTTGACTAATTTACAACATTTATTCTCAGTTCCAACATGAAAATTATACATTTTCAAGCTAGTATGATTTAATAAAATTTACCAGAAAACAATTATACTAACTGCCACTAAGAACCCTCATCTCTGAGTAGAAAGAACCTTAACAATAGGCCTAAACTGAATTGTTAGAACCTTCCCATGCATCAGATAAAATGCACAAGGTACGTAATCAGTTCTATAATCAAAAGATAATACACCTGCATATTACGAAGCTAAGGTTTTTTCTTCTTCCTTTGCTTTTTTTAAATAGAGAAGAATCTATTCTTGCAGGCAAAATGTTATTAACTGCAATTAAGAGAAAGAACCAAGCCTCATAGAACTTGACAGCATTATGTTCTACTAATTTCTAGTGAACAAGAATAGTATTTATATTAGAAACCATAGAGAGCTTTCATATAGCTTAATCAACGACATCCTATTATAACAACATTTCCAGTATCATTACACAAATTACACTGAACACTGATATGATTTTTTCTGTTATGTCTCTACCAGGCAATTAATACTTCTCTACACTTCAATGGTATATGAATACTGTGGTGATACACACACAATATTCTGTTTTCCTGAGAGGCAAGCAAATGAATCAACATTTAAAATATACAACAACATGAAAGATTTTGAACCTACCTTCTTTTTCTGGGTTCTGTTTCTGCCTCCCAACCAATCATCCATCTGCTCCTCAATCTCTTCAATTGAAGCTCCATGATCATAAGATGGTATATACACACTTGACTCCAGAGCTGTGTATACAGGGAATTCTGATTTTGGTTTCTTGACTTTAGGCTTCTTCTCTTCTATACAAAAGTAAAAAAGAAGAAAAAGTAATGCTACTAGTACTGCAGGGATGTATAATTCAGAAGCAGGTTTAGCTCCTCAACTCTCAACCCTATCTTAAAATTTCCACTGAGGAAGTGGCTTCAATTTCTTTGTTAAAAAGAGAATCAGAGTTTTGCATAGTAATTTTATTTTTACTAAAAGTTAAGTAGCAGTGCACCCACTTAGCACCTCTTCCATCTGAACTATGCCTGAAAGGGCCAGAGGAGTTAGGTCTTGTTACTGCTACACCACTTGGCAAAAAAGATTAGTACAGCCGAAAGCACAGGAGCTGTTAAAAGATTTTGGAAGTCCAGTCAGCTTCAGAGAAATTGGCAAAGGTAGAAAGGTGAATTTTAGACAATTCTGTATTACTGTATGGTCAGCTATGCTAAGTAGAAGCTTCTGAGTCAACAGATGGCTTCTCTATTCCCACATTTCTCCAACCACAAATAGCTCTGTTCCAGCACTTACACATTTAGGAAGATTTAGATGTTGGACCTCATTTCTTACACCGATCACTGTTTTCTACTCTCTCTGCCCTTCAAATGGTATTAAATGGGAGCAGCAAATTCATGGGACAAGAAGGAATGACCACAATAAACCCCAGCACATAAAAATGCATCCACTATATAAGATGATCTCAAAAGTAAGATTCAAAATGGACAATTGACAGAACTTTAGGAAAGACAAGAAGATGAGGAGCAGAAAGAAGCTTGAACACTCAGAAAGCATCCAGAAACCTCACATGTGCCCAGTGGGACTCTTCTGTTTTTTCCTCTTGCTTTCAAAATATGCTGCATTCACAGTAAATAAAAGCTCCTAAAGTGAAAGAGGTGACCTAACATCCACTGCAACCAAGAGGGAAGTTCTACTCTTGACTCCACCTTTCCACTCTCCACTGCATGTCTTTGTGATCTCCCTCTTCTATTGTGTTTCCACAACCATCCACTCACTCAGCAAACTACTTCAATTTACTAAGCTAGTAGAAAATTACTCTTAATACCCAAACAAATAGAAAAAATCCAAGTCATTTAAGGTAGTGGGCAAGGAAAAGAAGAACCATGCTTGTCTGATCAGCTTATCTGCCTTTGCAACCATGCCCTAATATTTCAGAGGAGAAAAATCTGTTTTTCATGGAAACCTTTAAAAAATTACTAAAGAGGACAGAGGACTGTTCCCTACAGACTCTCACGCAGAATTTCTTTTCCTAAAAGTATATGTGCAGAAACAGCACAGTGAAAAAGCTCCGCAGATTTAACAAACTCCTAGGAACTGAATATTTTAAGAAAACAATAAAGGGAGAGAGAACTGTTTGTAAGCCCAGAATGAACAGAAAATCCATACAGATCTTGAAAGTTAACAGAAAGACTAACGATCTTTTAAACTTTTCACTGTTCAGAGTTTCATTGTACATTGCTCAGAGACCTGTTTTTGTAAAGAATCTCAACTTTATCTGTCAAATTTCAATAAATGAAATATTAAGTTAAATTTGGATTCGGATTTTTTTTAGCATCCTTCTATAGGGATGTGTAGAAAATATAATGAAATGACAGATACTCCTCAAAACTAAATGAAAATCCGGAAGTGTTAATACCAGCATTTGTCTCACTGTGCAGATGTTAGTAATGACAACACAGGTAAAATTTTTGTCTATTTCAAGAGGTAAATTTTATAATAAAATCATATGTATTAAGTATTATCTCATTTTACTCCAAAACTGCCATGTATAACAGCTTCTGACATAATTTAAGATTCGTATGGATAAGTAACAATGGCTTTACCAGCTCTTTCCCACAAACACATATACTGACAAGAATATTCTAGGAAGTTACCTTCAATGACAATTTTCACCACTGCATTTCAGTCCCTCAAAATAATCAACCACACTCTGTGTGTTCACATGGAATTACTCACAGTGGAGACACCCCATGACAGTTGGCTTTTCCTATATCTTGCACCCTATCAGCTACCGCTTATTAATTTTCCCTCTCAAAATATGCAAATAGTTAAAGCCTGAATACTTCTAACCAACATTTAAAAATTAAGAGCATAGCCTGAAATAGGTCATCCAGGCTGTTGCTGTAGTTTTGGAAGCAATTCTGTAACTATTTCCAGAGGACACTGTGCTCCACTTTAAAATGAGGTATCACAGACAGTATCTAGGCTTTCTTCAGGCAGTTAAGTGACAGAGGAAGACCTAACATAGATAAGACACCCTGCTGTTTGCTGACTATCAAAGGAACAAGAAATCCCACCTAGAGAAGATGGCTGTACAACCTCAAACAAGCACTCAACCAGAATTAAAAAAAACTTATCTCTACTGTCTCCCGTGCATATACAAAAAGATGAAGGAGTTCAGCATATCTCTTAATACCACAATGGCTGTCATATTGAATTAAAAAAAAAATAAACAGAATTGAAGTCACAGCACCTTTGACATAGGGCTCCCAATAACCCATCAAGAACAGTTTCACCTCAGAATTTTCAAAGCCACTTTTTAGAACAGGAAAGCACATAAAAGCAGTTTAATGGTAACATCTTAAAGGATTTTAGACAGAGGAAGTTCAGAAGTTATGTTTAGCGGTATGAAGCCTCAACTTAAGGCAGCCAAGCACTGGTGCTCTTTCAGGTGAATATGGAGAAAGCAAAACAGATCACTGGAACTATTCCACCCGAACTACAGAAGTCCACAGGAGATACTCAGGAAGAAAACCTCCCTCTTTCGTGTTATCTTTTCACTATCAGCAATTCAATTGGCAGCCTAAAAGACACTTCCGACCTGACCGGGCACTTTGCCCTGAAGAGAATATAGATCAGGTTTTCCAAATAGTAGATGATGCCTAGACAGCTGAATCCTGTCTCTGCTAAGGTTTGACAGACAGCCAGGAAGTTGGTGCAGCTGCCCAGCACCACGACCTAAAGTAAGGATGTGTTTGATTGTGCTGACAGTAGTGACAACTGCAGCCGTGATTCAGAGTTTCGAAACACAAGGGTTCCCTTAATATTCAGTGTCATTTTCTAACGGTGCTGGTTTTAGGCCATCCATGTAACAGAACAGGCTTTTAAAAGACATTTTTCTCCTCCAGTCTCAAATATTGTTTTAATATTGTTACACACAAACCAAACTAAAATGCTGGAAAAACATAAAAAATTTTAGATAGAAAGAATTTCCTAGGTTCCTCTCAGTTCTGTGATAGTGAACTCAGTGTCCGCCAGAGACCCAGTCAGACCCTGTGTGGGCACCAATATCTATATATTCACTATAACCAGAGTTACTGGTACTTGTACAACTCAACACAAGGGAGAGAAAACAATATTGGTAAAAACAGAGCCTGACTTCAACATGGAAAATGAAAAGCTTACTCTCATTACTATTTTCTGGGAACATTATGTACTTTAATTGCCAAATTATAGTGTAGTAACTTCTTTAGTTTATTAGATAGAATTTAAAAAATAGGCAACAGCAGCAAGTAAATGGAATCCAAGAACATAAGCACAATGGAAATTGTTTGATATCTACCATTCCAATGTAAACTGATCAGTATTTCACATAATTCATAACTTTTAGAGAGTTCTAGTCCTTTTTAGCAGAAGGAATTTTGTTTCATCATTCGCTCAATTCATACTGCAAAAATACTAATTTTCTAGCAGTATTTTCCACCTTTAGAACTAGCAAGTTCTTCACCAAAGGATAAAATCAACTGTGTATTTAACGACTCAAGAGTTAAAAAAAGAAATATGCAGCTATGTCCCCTATGTTTGAACAGTATATAAATACACCTATCACTGGGATGCCCAAACTTTAACAGATAACAATTAGCTAACTCTCCTAAAGTACAGAATTATATGTTTCTAAAGGCCTCCAATCCTATTCTTCTACTGGCTATACATTTTACTAGTTTATGGTGCCATGATCTGGGTTTTGAAGTCTGATTAATTACTTGCACATAATCAGATACTTTGATCTTCCTCGTTAGTTCTTCCACCTTGTTACCACATTAATTTTATCAGCAGCAGAATACTCTCTGGCTAGTGGTTATTTCCTTTAAGATACATCAGCTGTCAGATAAGGAATCAGCTAGACTTTTTGGATCAAGTGCCATGTAATAAAACAGCGATGCTTTTTCCGTAACAAGTATCAGAGGTCCTGTATTTTAAAGTTTTCAGAAAAATTTATATTGATTTTACATGTTAGCTGATGTAAACATAAAGATCTCAGAGAATTTTTACACAGAAAAAAGCAACTGCTTCATAGAGGAAGAAATAAAACCAAAACTAAACACTGAACTTCTGCAAAGAAATTACAACGCATCAAGTCGTAGCTACCTCTCTCCGCAAAGGCTTCTAAGCTATAAGCATGAACAAGAATTAACAGAAAATATAGTCAAAAAAGACAGTGATATCTTGAAAATCAAAGAGACAAATTGCCTGGTATCTCATGCATTAGTAAGCAAGAAATATGACCACACAAAAAGGTAGACAGCAAACATCTTTTTGGCAAATCAGTAAGATACTGCACTGAGATCTCTTTTTTCAACACAGTTCACTTACCTACGTAACTATGAAAGACAACCAAAGCATTTACAGCATTAAAATTTGTTGAAAATATGACAAAAGAAAAATTCACTTACACATACAGTAACGCAGTCAGACAGAACACAAAGAACCCAGAATTCCAGAAAAAAAATTGTACTAAGGTTTTGACAGTCCATTGAAAAAATGGAGCAAATGATGTTCAATATCAATGCAAATATGGGGCAAACACACACGTGCTTTAAAAAAGTACACATTTCTATACTCAAAGTCAATGGGATTATATGACTACATCAAGAATTAGAGACAGATGCTGTACTGGGATGTACAAGCTAGTTTATTTTTGAGCAAACTGACTAAAGACATGCCCAGGGATGAATGCATCCTCAGCTACAAAAAACTCCTTACAAGCTGTAGCTTTTGATGACTTTCATCTTTTTTTCTGAGTATCTACCCTTCCCAAAACTTCCAACTCCTCCAAAATACAAAAGGGATAGAAACAAGGCTCCAATATTTGAGAGCTAATTTGCTTTCCAACAAACATAAAATGCAGCATGCATGCCTCTCTCAAATGAGCCTCATGCACTGTATGTTTGTGAAATATTTTCCATAAAGTCTGAAGGAAGTTTTGTGGGAAGAGGTATCATACAAGCTGAGTTGAAACAACTGGGAAAAACACACAAGCTTGAAAGTTCAAAATCCCTTCAGCAGGCCTGCCAAAACAATCAGTGAAATGGATGATACATAGTTTGCCATAATTAGGCTTCAGAGGTAACAATTAAGTGATCAGAACATTCACACCCACACCAACCAAAAAAGCATGCACTGCATAAATTAATCTTCTCTGAACCTGCCTGTCAGCAAATCATTACTGAGCAGCCATGTCAACACTGCATTTTGGCAGGGATTAATACAAAACACAATTACCCAAGATATTTATCAATTATTTGGAAGTAAAAGGAAAGTCACCTTCATTATAGTGCCAGATTCCATAGATTTGGCCCAAATGGTTCAGAGTGAAGAGGAAAGCACAGGAAGAAGTAGGAACATGGAGTGGCTGGTAGTCTGGGACCAATCAAATCAAAAGCATTTTTGAAAATTACACAATTAAAGTGTATGTCCCTCTGCACTTTAGGAGGGACTTTGGGCAAGGAACCTTTGCTATCAGGGTTTGCAGTTATGGTGGACAAGCAATCTGAAACAAGCTATCAGAGCAATGGGAATTAATGTGATTCTGTAATAACCACAGAAGAAACATGATTTTATAATCAAAAGATGACAAACTTTAGAACACTATATACAAACCCAGGGCACAATACCTCTAGCTACATTGCAAAACTAAATAGAGTACAGAAGATCCACAGAAACTAAGGGCTCAAGAAAGGCTTTGTATTAAGAAAACGAGCAGATAAATAAATTTTTTTTTAGGTGCAGACATGTTAATAATGAACAACTGAAAGCTACACCTGGAGAAATCCATACTGAAATTAGGATATAACTATATAATAGTAAAATTAATTATCTGAACAAACCATGAAGAACAGAAGGCATCTCAATGTCAGTAATGTATCTTGAGTAACAAGGAAGTGCAAAGCTGAAGTGCACCACTGGTACAAGTCAAACAAGACAAGTCAGGAGAATCAGTATTTTTCACTGATTTTCACCTGTAAGAATCTGAAATAAACCCATTATACTAAACAACTTAATGATGTCTCCTATCCCTAGGTTTCATGGAACAATATAAAAAGCTACCCAAGCAGCATGCTGTATTCCAAGCTGTCAGCAAAGGGTGACCAACCAAGCCTAACCAAACGTGATCAAATGTATTAAAGGTTTCACTACAGCCCTGGATGTTTGGTGGCAGGCACTTGGGTAAGAGTGCTAAAAGATCCTATGGAGAGACATAAATACCATATCATAAAAGCCCAACACAGAAAGGCAGCTCATCAAGCAGCAATAGGGCTCATAACTTTGTACTTCAGTTAAAGCTTGAATGGTGGGGGTAAGGAAAAAGCAGAAAAACCCACATACTATTCAACATGGTTTATAACTAGAAACAAAACTGTTTCTTGCCATAGACTGTTCCAGATGCCTTGTACATCATGGCAAGAATTCTGGATTTACAATGCAAATATATTTCATAACTGGGATGCCAGTGAAGAGTTCACCTGCAATACTTAGGCAGGCACCATTTTTTAAAAAGGCATATTTTAAAAATAAATTCAAGTCTTCATACTGAATGTCAGGGAAAACAAGCTAAGAAGAATGGAAAGTAAGAGAACAGCCAAGGCTAAGTATAAAGAAAGAAAAACATATGTGTTTCCCCCCAAAATGGACATCATTCCAAGAAGTACTCTGCAAAAAGAGTTTGACAGCTGCTAGAATTTGTCCTGATAACTATTCAAATCTTGCAATTTAAATTAAAAAACTGAGTCATCTGCTCTGATCGTATGCCTATGTCATCTTAGTTTAATAATGCCTGTTCAATGCAGCTAATACCTACTGTACTTTCCATCCCATGACTACGAAGAACAGGGCTATCCATTGTGAAAGAACCATTCCCTGATGCAGGGATCACACACGTGTGACACAACAGGAGAAGGTGAAGTCAGAATAAAGTTTATTAATTAAAGCACTTCCATTTAAAAATAAAATTTTGTGTTCTGACATCTAAACGTGGAAAATGCATCAGAAAATGTAATGCAAACCATTTCTACTTTTGTCCCTAAAATACACAGCTATCTGTAATTCCATACAAACCCATATTTCCTAGAAACATAAGATTGTATTGTAAGTTGCTCTATTTTTGTAACGTAAAGTTGCTATATTTTATTAAGGTAGTAATGACAGTTTTGAATGGATTGAGAAGTGATAAGAAACACTGCAAAAGTGCCAGAAAAATAAATCAAAACTGTATAATATTGACTTACCAAGAAATTATTTTTTCACACTCCTTCTCAAAAATAGAACTTTAATGACATCTCAATACTGTCCTCTCTTTCCTATTTAGCAAATTATATTTTCCTCCTCCAGTACCCTACTCTGTTTTCAGTTCAAGCTGCCTACAGAATACTGCACAGTTTCAGCAGGAAAGCAGACAGACAACGGGGCAAACTAGCAATTAGGGCATGAAAAAACAAGCACTGTAAAACAGCTATTGCTAATCAGCATGAGATATGTTTACTCAATTAAATAGATGGAACCTTTATTAAGACCTCGCATCCCAGGGATGGTGTCTAAAATTAAGAAGAATGGGGGCAAACAAAATGCACATTTGGTGATTTACAACCTTCCTACGCTAATTGTGAAGTGACAACGCAGAGCAGCATAATGAAATAAGCAAATTTAGCAGATGCTTTGCATGCAAGCTTCAGGAAAAAATGACATAATTTTTTTTTGCCTACAGTAACATGGATGCATCTCTTGTTCCTCTCTTGGGAGTCTTATTTATTTAAAAAAAAAGGTAACTGACAGCTCATTCTACTGCCCAGCTATAGCACTGCTACGGCTGACCAAATAATTCCATGCAAAATATCACTCTGCTAATTACAGGTGGTGATTCTCAATCCTCCTTGCTCCCTGCCAGCAAACCTACAAGGGGAGGGCAGGATGCCAGCCAGTGAGACTGGTGAGGACTGGCCCCTGCTCACACCAGTGACACTGGGTCACCTGGCAGACATGGGAGTCACGCTGTGGTGCACCGAGCAGCGTGACAGGGGACAGGGTGGTGCTTCTGTGAGAGGTCAGGGGTGACCTGGAAGGCCAAACTTGCCAAACTTGTGCCTCTCAGGGGTGGGCACTGCTACTGGAGGTAACAAAAAAAAAAGTGACTCTCACAACACACCCGGCAGCGGGGAAATACTGAAAAGTTTACACATGGCCTTTCAGTGACACACAGGAATGTGCACACTATGATTCTAGTGACTTTATACTTTCATTTGCACTTCAGTTTTCAAAAACTAGTCCTTTTAAAACAGTAGTCCACAAATTTCAATGAGAAATACATGCCAGATATTTTGAAAAACGGCAATACATTACTATCTGACAATTTAACAAGTTTTTAATAACCCAAGCCAAGACCCTTTTCAAGGGCCCATTTTGTGGTAGGTATCTCAAACATAATGGCAGGCCTTCCTAACAAGCATTAAATGCACTATTTTGCTAGATTTGGCCTGGGTCCATGATGCTCACTGAGGTGCTGAATGTCATCCATTTTCCCAAAATAGATTCAGTTACAGACAAGTTGGGAATTATTGCTGGAACTGTATATCTTCGCTGATTTTACAAAATTAAGCTATTTTGTAAATATAAATAATGCAGTTGTATTTTAAGTACCTAAAGGCTTATGCATACTCCAAGCTAGTAAATTATCACAAAGCACTCAATGCACTTGTCAGAATAAAGGAACTTAAAAGCATGCGCTTAAGTACAGTAAATAAAGCAAGCATGCACATACAAACATAGACAAAAAACTGTTAAAATTGTCTTCGGAACAGGGTAGGTTTAATCACTGTCAAAAGCAAAAAACTGAAAGAAGAAAAGGAAAAGTCACCTATAATTATTCTGAATACTTTATTAGAGGAAATGTTAATTGCCTTCTCTGGTCTTTTAAAAGAGTATAAACACTTTCAAGCATTTATTTCAACAATAGCATGAATCCTTCTCTGAAGTCTGCATCCATGCTTTTGGAAATTCAAATTATTGTCACTTTCTATCACAAAAATCAACTCAATATGCACAAAAGAATTACTAAACACATTATTTTAAAAAAATAATTACAAACAACGAGAATACAAAAAGGCTCAAAAACCCAAGAGGACATTTCTGAAAATGTATAGTATATTTGAGACCTTCCCCTTCTGTAAAGCAACATTTCTAGCAAGGTATGTTCTTCTTGCTACAATATAACTGACCACCTGAGTTCTATGTTTCTATAGGAACAAACCAGCAGCCTACTGCAAAATTAGCCACCAAAGTAAAAGCTTATTTAAATTTAACAGCAGTAGAGAAATATATAAAGCATGTATTTTAGAAGATTATAAAAATGTTTGTTCATATACAACCAGTGTAGAAGGTATATCGTATTACATCTTTGTTTATTAAGACAGTGGTAAAAACTCACTCTGAAGTGTTTCAAGTTCAGCCTTAGCCAGGGCATCTTCTTTCGCCTTCATTTTTGTTTCTTTATATTCTACATATAATTGTCTGGCATCCTTTAAGAAAATGTTGCAATGGCATTAGCATCCTTATACAAACAAGTAATTGCAATGGCTCTGTTTTAAGTTTTCACTTAATCTCACAAAAAAAAAAAAAAAAAGATGTATTTGTTTCCTTGAGTTACAGCAATTTTCATTCTAAAACATAGAATTTGTGTAATAAAGGTTCAAATGTAATAATACCGTTGATATTATAGACTATGATGCTCATTGACAACCTGAAAAGCAAAACAGTTAGAGAAACGACCTCCAGCTTTGCAGAGACCATGTACCCACTTTGCTCAAATCTGCAATCTGGAAGTTCAAGGGAGAAAAGTTTTCAATTAGCATAGTGTGTGCAGGGACAAACAAAGGCAATTGCTAAGCAGCAATCACCTTAATGTGAACTCATTAACGTAACACTAACTGTATTTTCCAAATTGTTCCCCTTTTTTTTTTTAACCAACTTCTAAATTGCTATTAAAGTGTTGAAAATAATATACTTCTTTTTTCTCCAAGGATTAGATTCTGATCTGAAATCTATAAAGCAAATGTACACATAAAACTAGAAGTCCTATCACACACATGCCACAATAACGTACACCTTTCCAAAATCTGATGAATGAGTAATTATGGATTTCTGTTGAAAGCTTTCCAACATGAACAACCAGACTGCTGAAGTAAGAAGTATGGAGAGTTTTCTTACTCTCACCAGTTTAAAAGATTTCTATACTCATTCGAAAACAAGGAGTCTATAGCAGAAATGCTGAAATAGAGAAATTGTTATTTATCAAGCATGCAGAATGTCTATTGTATTATATAAAAATTAATTGCAGTATTAGATAGACCTAATCTTAGTTCTTTTTACCCAAAACCACTTTTTGGTGTTATTACACTAACAGTACCACTTTTTACAGATAAAGGTTGATTTAAATTTGAATGTAGAATGTATTGTAAAATGCTAGTAAATATTTTTTATAATTTCAACTATATTTGAACAAAACCTACTACCATCAACATGAAATAAGACACCTTAAGAAATCTTGAAAAGAAAAATCTGCGCTACGAAGTCATTATCACTGCTTCTAATGGTAGAAATCATCCCATTCTGCAAAGATCCAACAGTTGTTCTTCATGTTACACCTGCATCTACCCTTTCAAAATACTCGAGGGAGGTCAGCAAACACATGACAGGAATCATGACCAAGCTCTGAGCAGAACTTCGTAATGGTTTGGAGCCAACTCATAGATACAAGTCAGCACACTTGAAGAACAACTGACAAATCCACATAAAAGATCAGTAAAGTTCCACCTCCTTCCAAAACACCTCTTCTTATGCTCTATTTATGGTTTTTTTACGCTGGGTACAAGAAATGGAAAGCTATATTCTTTGCCAGTTTTATGTAGGGAATCTCTGCACACAAAAGTAATTTTAAAGGGTTACCTAACTTTTTGCTTCTGGAACAGAACAGAAGAGAGCATCTTACATGCAACAGCATTAGGATTGGGGAAAGGGGGATTTTTTTGGTAGAGTTGTGGCTAAAAAAAAGTGTAGTTACAGGAGGACTAGCATTAACAGCAGATATGTAGGCTTTGAGGACACATATTTGAATTACAAAATTAGGATTAGCACTGGTTCTCTTTTTGGTTTACCTGAAATAAGAATTCCCTACTACACTGGAAACTTTCCTTATACTCTCGAGATTTGGCCTACTTGGAAAATTAAGAAACAGAAACAGCCAAAAATGCAATAGTTCATTTCTGCTATGAGTTGGAGACATTTGGGTTGTGTGGCATACACAGGACTCAGACTTAGGGATATCCAAAAAACACTTTTGTTTAAGGCTATGATTTCAAAATGGCTACAATTAACTGGCATTTAAATTTAACCCATTTGACACTGAAAGCCAATATTTGATGCTAAATTCTGGTGTAAAACCTATTATTGCTTGTGGGATCTCCAGACAGCAGGCACTAGGGGGTAACTGTCAATCTCTCCAGCATGTCAATCACAGAACAATTGGAAATGTGGCTCAGATGAAAATGAGACACAATAGCTGAACAACAAAGAAAACTAGTCAGAAGCACGTAAACGAAATTTGGTAGTATTGTTGCTTTACAGATATAGAATGGATTATCACTACAAACGGAGTAATATGCAGGTAACAAAAGCAACATCAGTCTTTTATTTTATCAGTAAGATTATTATGGCTACTACCATAATAACAAAAAAAGGGGAGACTGCACATTTTGAAGCATACACAAATGTATACGTATAAAGAAAAGCAAAGAAAAAAAACCAACAAAAAGCTCCATTCAAAACGGATTTTGAAGATTCGAAAATCAAATCCTTCCCACAAAAGCATAAGAATGGCTCTACAGGTTGTAAAGAAAAATAAAAAGGCATACCTCAGTAAAGACTTAAACCAGAGACACAAATTTTATGGGTATTAGACCTTATAGGTCAAAATGAAAAAACACTGGAAAACCATTTAACATAGGAAATTCTTTGAAGAAAACTTCTGCCTTAATGTAAATAAGCCCCTTTAAATTTTTTCTTCATTAGCTTTCAATCAGCCTAAACAGGAATATCTGTTTTCAAGAATATTCAGTTTCAGTAGTTTAACTATTTCAAAATAGATTTATGTTCAGATTTTTTACTTTTCCAAAGTGATAAATTTAAGCAGTCATTTTGTCTCAATACAAGCATTTTAGTGCCCTAAAGACACTGACAATAGAGATACAGTCTCTTTCAATCTAATGCTCCTTCACCAACATACAGCAATGATTTTATAGCTCAAAACATCAACATTTTATACTTAATGTAAACTTCACCTTCAAGAGATAATAAACATAAGAAAAAGCAATATTTTTGTACTTCTGGGGTGGAAAGATACAGAGAAAAGCGACAAAAATACAAAGCTTGGAATGGTTCTAACTAAAACTCCACCTTACCTAGTCAGAAATATTATGTTCTCATTTGCAAGAGTTTAAGAAGTTTTCAAAAAGAACATGAGCACAAATACATTATTTCTTCTCACCATCAAAGCAGTATAACATGTAATTCGTTAAGCACAAAGAAGAGGGCTGATACATGCTGGTTTATTATACTATAAATTCAAGTATATACTTTCCAAAAAGGAACAGAATGAAAGAAGAATATATTGGAAATGCAAAATTCGGCTATTAGTATTTCTAAATTATATTTAAACTGTCATATATAGGAAGATCCTGTGATTACCCTCGTATTTAATCACAAATAAGAATGAAGAATACAAAACACTTCTTGAAAATATAGTTTCTTTCTTTATATCAGTATCATCTCATGTTAATAAATTGAGATTGCCAAGACAAAGCTGAGCCTGAGTTATGCAGAAATACAGAAATTCCTGTTACTGAACTTTCAAGGGTTTTTTTCCTTTGTTTGTTTTGGGGTTTGGGGTTTTAGGTGGTTTTTTGTCTGTTGCTTTTGGATCAAGAGATACAGCATTTATTCAAACTGTACTAATTCTAGAAGAAAAAACTTCCATTCTGAGTAAGACTCAGTCATTTTGGCTTCTCCTTGACTTTTGGGGAGGGTGATGAGGCTTTGTTGGTTTGTTTGCTTTCTGGTTTTTGGGGTTTTCATTGTTTGGGTATTTTCCTCTTCAGTAAATATTAAATCCTCCTGGCTTTCTGGTCTATCTCAAAAAAAAAGAGATTAGGAAAAAGAAAGCAAACAGCTCGAAACAACTTGCTATATGAGAATCTTCATTTCAGATTTTGTGATAGAATCATTTTAGTTCTTTGGGCAAGAGACTGATACAAACAAAATTCACAGTTAACTGAAAACTTTCTCAAAGGCATACTTAAAATCAGTAGATTTAAATAATTTTCTTTGGACTAATTTTTATTACATCAAAAAAAAAATACTTGTATGGAGCTATTGAACCAATTTTTTGTCTTTTTGAGCACACTATAATTGTATACAATTTGTATTAAAATGAGAGAAAAAAAGAGTTAAATTAAATTTACTCCACCAACCAACCTTCAATTTGCTATTTCTATGCAATAAAAATTCCAGCCATTACACCACAGCAAAAATACTCTTTGGATGGGTTTCTGACCTAGTGATAGCAATATGCTATGGTAAGAAATAATGTTTAAAAAAAGAGTTGAACATTATGATTTATACTTCTCTTCGGCATTTTTACCTCTTTGCCTGAAGGCAATCTAGTAAATAAATAGGAATTACATTACTTCCTCCTTTATAATCAGAAAATCATGCTTTGCCTGTAGAATAATCCCAGGTGTGGGGAGACTCTTCAGCTGTGTACAGCCCGTGGGCAGTTGTGGTGTGGTTCCCAAGGCTCGGTGCACCATGTGACCAGCAGCTGGCTATGCCACTGCAGTCTCTGCTGGGAATTCCATGTGCCCAGTGGTGAGACAAAAGCAGCCAGAAGGGGAAACAGAGGTCAGTGCTGCAAGGCCTCTCTAGGACCCATTTCACACCCCATGAAGCCTCATACCACAGCAGACCAGCAGCATTAGTTGAGAGCCTGTATTGCCTCGTACACATGAGCTACTTCCACTCATGTGGTAGGACATGTAGACTTACAGTAAGTGATAGAGAGAAGCTGCCACAGCACAGCAGGCAATTAAAAGCAAATTTCTTTACCGTCTTACTTTACTTAAAACTTTTAGTATTTTTGCAGCACATTTTTCCTTCAGAGCCTCAAACAGTACCCTGTTAGACACAAGTTATTTTTGCTCACTTGCATACACTCAGAATACTTGTTTCACCATCCGCTCTCCTCTGACCTGCTTCTAAGCTTCTAATTGACCTCAGGGTCAAGAGCTTCATCCTTACTTTGGTTCTCCCAACAGCTGCGAAATAGCAAGAAACAGAGCAAATGGGCAATCACTCGTGCCACACATCCTGCAATTGCTTGCTCCCCACAAATTATACCAACATTGGTGCTGTACAGTAAATTGGAACATGTCAAAACCCTGTAAAGCTGAGAAATATAGAGATATTTAACCTTACTGACTTGAATAAATCCCTTTTTAAAAAATAAAATCTTTTTTAAGGCATATGTGATTAAATGCAATAAATTTTGTTTTAATCTCACACAATTTTATATAAAGTCACATGTGAAGACAGAAACAACTCACAAATACATTCACTGACCTAATCAAACCTTGCTTAGAAGCTAACTTGCCAAAGGAGATGCCCTGCTGGCAAAGCCTCTTGCATTTAATGACACACTGCCAATCCGTTTAAGGCCAAAGCTGAACCATCTCTAAACAGGTGTTGAATTGTGATCATGGATTAAAAGAAAACCTGAGGAAAAACTGCCAAGAAATTAAACACCTCTGGGTCACTAGTTTGAATCTATTCCAGACTACTAAATCAGCTACAGTAATTACCATCTGGTAGTCTACATAAAAATAAATTACTGGCTTTTTTGTTTTAATTCACTTTGTGCTACACAAAGGTCTTTATAAACACAAGTTTCAATTGTAATTGAAAGCTTTGTTGGTAATCTCACTAGGTTATACCCAGTGCAACTATGTATCGAGCACAAACTGCCTTCTCATTACTGGTGAGCCACCAGTTCTCCCAACAGCTCACTGCCAGGGTGTGTGCACTACACCTACAGCGTTACAGATACAAGAAGCAAACTTTATTTTCTTAACAAGAAACCATTTCTGTCCGAAACAAACAAAAATGCTTTCTGCTCCATTACTCTGAGGACAACAGCAGGCTCCTAACTCAGTCAGTGTAAAAAGAAAGACATTCACTGCTAAACTTCACCACATCAGTGTGGAGGGAAAGTTGACCGGACCACTAAGAAACACACCTATCTACTGTTTTCTGAAGGAAATATTTCGCAAAGAATAATTAAAATCATTTTTCAAAAAGACCACTTTTCCTAAGTTATATGTCCAGACATCCAAAAAACCCAAAACCCTCTTATCAGCTGGTTTTGGAATAAACTGCAATTTACTCATGGCAGTTCTCCCACAAAACATAAGTACACTTAACACAACTGTCTGTTCCGTATTGCATACACAATTTGAACTGAAATTCTTGCACACTACACGTAGCTAGTTTATTTCATTCTAAGGAGAAATTTCAGTTCCAATAATTTGGATTTTAATTTTAATTGAGTTTTTGGGGATTCTTTTTCTCCCCCTTTTTTTTTTAATACGTTGCCTTTTTCCAGGTCATTCTCATGAAAGAGTTAACTAAAATGAGCTTAGAAACAATTTTCATTCTTTGTCCATTTTTTTCTTAGCCTACATTACAAGAATTAAACTTGGTAATAGCCAATGTAATTTACACTCCACTTAACATTTCTTTCACAGCACAGATATTTGATTTATGATACATTTTATGTATTTTTCTCCCTTTGCTTCTTTAAAGAAACTTAAAAATGCTGTTTTCACCCCTAAATTTAACTAAACTCAACATGTGGCTATAAAAACCTATGTAGTTTCTCTCAAAATACAATTGTAAACAGTTTAAAAAACCTGCTCATTTTCTTAGTTTCTCTCATCCTCCTCTCACACATTTTTCTTCCAGTTTCTTGACATAAAATGCAGGCTACAATAAAATGGCATAGGCCATCACAAGGGCATGCAAACAAAGCATTTTTCTTCAGTGAAGGCCCACCTTAATTATTTTAAGTGCCTCCTTCTGAAATCTGACATTTTGAAGGAGGAAGGGAAGTAGGAGAAAGACACTCAATCGGATAAATGAGAGCCAGGCATGAGCAGAAGCTCAGCAACCTGAATCCTCAGACACAGCTGTTGCAAGCAGAATATTCACATTAACTAATAGGGGGAGAGATGGATGCTAGGTAAAAAGAATTCAATACAAGAATGAATAAGAAGTTTCATTTGTTGCTGTTGTTATGCTGTTATGTTTGATGTGTTTTGGCGTTTTTTTAATGAAGTCTCCTCTGAGGAAGAACTTGCGTCTGTTACAGGCAGGTGCTTCTGTTTCATTAGTTTGAGGAAACAGTTCAGCTGTTTTACTGGCAGGACTTTGAAAAACTCAATGGCAGAGCAACATTTAGTTTAAAGTATTGCTAACTCTTCCCCTTTCCTGTCCCAAACATCGTTCATTCAAATATGGATGCATTTTTAGAAGTTCATCTACAATTGGATTAGTTGCAGCTGAATGACAGATTTTGAAAATAATTTGCTGGCTCTTAAATGACTGGAGAAATAATTTAGATTAAAACAATAAACAATTAAAATCTGTAGCATGCATCCTGATGTCAACTACTTAAAATACCACAAGTAACACCACTCAGTATCTGTAGGATCCTTTTTCTTCTGCCTTAGTGATTTCACTTATATTAAAAGCATTAAGTAGGCCTGAAATCTTAAGCCTGTATATTACTGAAGAGAAAAGCACTTAGGTTTAAAACAGGATCTCTGTACCAGGGTATAATCTTACAAGTACAGATAACTTTTTGCTCCATGTTGGTCATTAAGGCAGATCTTGCCAAAATGTTAACTATACATCAAAATCAAAAAGAGACCAGAGGTCTCTCTGTCCAAGTAGCTACAACATACCAGGTATCTTTTCCACTGTCATTTCAGAATACAGCTCCAACGTGAGGTCACTGCTGCTCTTATGCTCTTCAGCAGAGGTGATACTTCTTTAAGTATTGTTAACTAATAAATAATAAGCTCCAATAATTAATTTTAGTCACCTGGAATCCTGAATAGTTTTAACATTGAAGATTATTTATGGTTTATTGCATTTTAACTCACGTAACTAGTGGGTCATGTTAAACAGCAACAAAACAGACCCTGCAGTAAAGCAGTGGAGTCATTTACACATGGGCCAATTTACTCTAGGACCCCTATCTCTTTCCTTCCTCTTTGCTTCAAAGCCTTCCTGCTCTGAATTCCTCTAGAACATGCCTCCCCTTCCACCAAAGCCCTGCTTGATGGTCTCCAATTCTCCAGGAGTTACTGGACAGCTTTTTTTCAAGTACCATTAATTTAAAGGAAAAGAAATCCAAACCAGGGCTAAGCTCTACAGAGCACGAAACATCACTTTTGTTGTATTTTTTTTCTGCCAATTCTGACAGGCATAGGAGCTGCTTTTTGAATAGCAAACCCGAAACCTGTTATACTGACATAATACTACCTTAATATCATAAAAATTATAAGAAGCCCATAAGAAGTTCTAATTTTAGATTATTCACTAATCTCATTATATGGTGTAATTTTTTAAAATTTTGCACTTAAAGCAAAAAGGAAAGTACTATAATTATTAATAAAGCTTCAAAAATGCAGCAACAGAGTTTGCTGACCTTAATTATGTTCTGTCTGACTCACCTCGATGAGGAATGAACATTAAAGCTTAATTTGGACACAACAGTCGATTAAGCACAATCAACCTGCTTTACAAATTTGCAACAAGAAAGGTTTCTTTAGTAAAACAGCCCCAAAGTTCTGATGAAATTTTTAAAAGAGAAAGAGATATTAACTTTTGCATCTGTTTGTAGGAAAAGTTAAAAGCTATAAAAATGGATGCTGAAAGACCAGACATTATTGCATTTATAACTTTTACAAGGGTTTTGCTAAGAGAGTAGGAATTATAACTATAGTTTTTTTTCTAGCCTGAACACAGGCAAAACCCAAACATTGATGCCATTTCTACTACTTAAACTTTAAAATTAGTACTCAATATTTCTGTAAACCAAAGTAAAATCCACTTTGCATTCCTTGATACATATTAAGTGACAAAAGTATTAAAAACAAAACAGTGAGCTCAATGAAAATGAAAAGAAAGAGCAGGTGATATTAAAAAAGTTATTCTGGTAACTGATCTGACAATACATTGGTTGAATACCAGCTGAATTTTACAGTTTATACCATTAGATTAAAACATAACTGTGAGCAAGTCTGCCACATTGATGTGGCATTGATTTATAAACTGCAACCATACCTTTGTTATTTTACCTTAGCAATTTCAGGTATCAATCAAATTAATCATTATCCAGTGAATTAAAGAAAGAAATTGCATCATAAAAAGTAATTTCACTGTTTGCCCAAATTTAAATGGCATATTAAAATTTGCTATGGAAGTACAGCATTTGTTGATTTGAGATCAAAGTACTTTTGTTAACACCACTTAAAAAACATTGCTATTCCTAATTAGATGGATATATATCATCCCTTTCCCATCATTTATTCTTGTAGTTTTGCCTAACAGAAACTGCTTCCCTAGCACGATAAGATTAATATGCATTTAAAATACATTCATATTTCCATGAACTTATGATATCAAATTTGCCTCCAAAGAGTAATTTTTACATATATATATACATATATATGTATGCACATGCTATGTGTTTGAGCCAAAAAATTAATTAAGAACAAGTGCTACACACCTGATTATGCATAATAACACCATCAAGAAAAATTAAGTAACATATTCTAAAATCATTACTGTTACCTGGAATAACTGAGGTAAAGCTTTCACTGTGAGACAGAACCATATTCCCAGCTTGCATGGAAGTAAGTCATGCCATTGTGGTTTGTCCAGTACTCTGCAGTCAAATAAAATTGTAGGTTTTTCATTATTGCCACACAATCTCAAAGCCAGAACTTCCCCATTATCCTTTAAGATGATTAGCACTTGTCAACTCCCATAAAACTGTCTAACTACATAATAATAAAGATACATTTTAAACATTTGATTCAAAATATGTAACAGCTAACTTCCAATCATTGCTGTATTTTGATCTCCTAAAAGGACCTTCGCTCAAGAAAATAAATTCATAAGCCACATAACCACTTCAGTTTAAATAAAAAAACAAACCAAAAAACCACTCAAGCCTCAACCAAGTGTTCACAAGTGCTGACAACCAGATATGAAGACTGTAGCATAAACAAAACAATACATAAAAATTAATGTCATTTGCAGTTCACTGGGGCATTACTCACTGATGTCATCAGGAAAGACGACAGGCAGAATGGTCTCTGATCTCCATCCCTCATTGACCCAGTTCATGCCCCTGCTGTGTGAACTATTTAAACCCTTTATTTCTTTCTATGAATCAATAGAAGAAATAGTGGTATCTTTTGGAGTGTCCTGAAAGTCACTATTTCCCTATGTGTTCCTCGACAAACAATGTGTTAGAAGCCTTTAACAACACGTTCATTTTTAAGTTAATCAGATAAAAAAGCATTTAATCATACAAGCATTAAAACCCCATAAAAACTCCTTGCTTGGTATAGTAATAAATTAAAGCTCAAATAAACTGAAATTTGTTAACCGCAATCAAAAGCAAAAACGCTTAAAGACTGAAAAAGTTCTAAAATCTTCTAAAATCAACTTGTAGAAATAATACCCTTTTATAAGACAGATGCCTTTAATTCAGTCTTAATCTTTCAATGATCGTTGATCTACTGAATAAACATCACGTGTTTATTTACAAATCCAAACCTGAAAACACATCTACACTGGCACACTTTATACCAGCAATGGCTGTTACTACAAATACAGTTATTTTTCTCATAGAGCACTTCAAAGATGAAAAAGAATATGAGAGAACTAAATCAGTAGCTGACAGAATGTTTTAAAATGTGGAAAACAAGAAAGTTCTTTCCCACCTTTCATTTTTGTCTAGAGCAGCAAGTTTGGCTTCATCTGTACTCCTGCCGCCTGTTTTTTTCTTCTTCTCCCTCTTTTTTCTGCTAAGCAGTTCATCCTTGATGTAGAAAGAACTACGGTTACAGGTTATCATTAGCATGTAAACCACAAATGTTACTGGGACTCTTCTGTGAAGGGTAAACAGTAGAGTAGCATTTATGCAAATGTATCTGGGGTCCTACATGATTAAGTAAAATGATCTATCTTAACAATAACTGTTGCCATGGTATCCAGTCTTTAAACACACATGAAGTCCAGTTCTGTCACTCATGTGTATCTCCATAGCAATCAAAGTTTTCTAAGAGGAGAAAGCATTCAACTTGCCTCCTTTCTCATTCATCAACTTCAATAATGCAGTGGAAAATAAGAAAAGTAAATAGATGCTAATGCATGAATATTTTTCAAGTTATGCCTAGTTTTTTTCTTAGTCTACTAAGTGCAACAGACTTTTATATGACAAAAAATAAAATTGTCAAAAAAAAAAGTGATTTATACTGCTTACCAATTCCCACCCTGTTAAGGAAAACCCAATACAAAAAAGCATTTAGCTCAGAAAGGCAAAGCAAGTATGACTTCTAAACAAATAAAACCTGATTATTTTTAAACCATAGATATGAATACAGTAGCATATGATTCTTCATCAACAAATGATAGAAGATTTTTTATTTCTTTTCTTCCTTCCAGCTAAAAACCTAGGACCAGCTTTGCAATTTATTACCAATTCTAGAAAAATTAAATAGTTTTTGATTACCGAGATGCTGAAAACCTCATTCTGTAATTATCATCATTTTAAATATAATCATTTTAAAATACGAAAAATCCAAATTCAAACCAGGGGAAGGGGTAGAGATCTCTATAATATGCAAACTTCTGCAGGAAATTCAGTGCTAATAATTGAAGCAAGTTTGATTTATTACCAATACTTACCAGCTGTTTTTCCAGGTAGATTGACCAAACCACAGCATAATGACCCACTGTGAGTATAATGAACAAGAGTAATGCCAGCTCAGCATTGCTCATTTTTCTCACCCGCCTGTAGTAGAACACAGGCTGTCGCCAATCTGGTAGTCCATTGATCAGAATATCATCATACCTACAGTAGCAAACATAACAGGCTTTCATGGAGAGCTAAAAATTAAATAAGCCAAACCATACAATTATAAAACAAAAGATAATCCACAGAGTGCCTGAATAATACACACATGAAAGATCATTTAGTAATTTTTTTTTTGGAGACAAATGCCTTGTTTTGTCAGCAGATAGGCTTGCTTGTGGAAACAAACAGACTCCAGAACCAAACGCCAGGGCAGGAGAAAAAAAATTAAATTGTTCCTGCAACACTCACCCCCCTCCCCCTCCAAGTTCATTCACTTTTGAAGCAAGAGACTTCCAGAAATGTCGATGTGTTCTAAGTGCTCAGTAATCAGTGGGCAGGTCTCCATGATCGAAGCAAATAACAACCCACTAACAACTAAATAGGTAGCAAGAACAAACATCTCCAACATTAGAAACCCTTTTTCTTTTACAAATTAAAACCACAAGTGCTGGGGGGAGGGGAGAGGTATCTCTGCTTTTTGTTTTTGTCCTTTAGTACCACAAAATCCATTAGGTAAAAACATGCCAGACTTATCATCTCTTCTTTGTAAGATAAGAGTTTAAGTTAGAGGCTTGATATTGATGTCTGAAAACAAAGTTCACCGGTTTTTGATTTTCTATTTGAAACATTGTCTTCAAAACCAATGTATTTTAAAAATGTTTCATTACTAACAGTACTAATTGTACAGAAACTATTTTAAAACAACCACCTTTTCCTTCACACAAATGTCTTGAAATATCTTAGTATGTCTGAGGTATTTTATTTAAAGTATTTGATTAATTTAAAAATAAATCACAGACACACAAACCAGATTTTTTAAAATTAACTTTTCAGAGTAAAGTTTCAAACAAAAATCTCTACAGTAAACTCAAAAACCTGTATATTCAAGATGCACAACCTGTTAATCTTAAATTGAGCACAACTCATTACATATTCTAATCACACCATTTCCAGAATTAAATCTGCACTGAAAGGCCTAATTTGGTGCAACACATTGACCAAAATATTTTAATTAAAAATATTCTGAGTTAGTCGCAGGCCTAATTACAGGAATAGAAATAGGGCCTATATTGTCATGCAGGTCAGTAGAACTCAGTAGTAGGTTTTTCTCAAGTAAATTGACCAATCCAGGAATAATAGCGCAGCTGCTAAACTGCCAGTCTTGACATGTAAATCAATTTAAATGCAACAACTGCACTAGCTACTTTGATAGTTATTAAATTGATACCTTGGAGATGCACTAAAAAAAAAATTTCCACAAGCAAATTCATTTTAAGCAGAAAAAGGAGCAGTGGTTTTCAATTAAAAAATATACCTTAATATAGTGCATATCTGAAAAGCTGACTTCTGATAAAACATTTGTTCAAGTTGACACCATTATTTCTGCATAAAAGATTTAACACCTCAGGATTCTGCTGTGTTCTGAATGATACCAGAAGTAAAATTCATATTACAAAATCCTATCTTCTATTACAACTATGAGAATACTAAGGTCAACATCTATTACCACAAAATTCGAACTAGTAACTTTTTTCCTTTCCCAGTAAGTCAGAACAAATTAACTACTGATACCTTAATACAAACTCGGTTCAGAAAAAATCACTTAAGATGTTATTTTAAAATTAAAACTTCTACTTAACTTTTGTTTAAGAAATAAGTAGAAGTTTTCGGCTTTAAAAATAAGAAGACATTTACAAGATTTTAGTGATAATAGAAGAGAATATTTTAGAAACAGAACCAGTTTTAAAATAAACTAGGTTGATAACAAGGTTTTACTTTTACGTAAGATGTTCTTCCTTTGAAATCTTCAGAGAAATACATGTAGAATCTAACTTAATACTAATATACCTTCATTAAGTAGTTGCCTTCTTATATACTAAGGGTTGTTAATTGATGTACTGAAAAAGTGGCTACTGATTAAATAAAGTCCACATATGCTGATGGTAACAACATAGAAATACGTAAACCAAGATTTCAAACTCACATTTGGCAACCATGTTCTATAACAAATAATCTGTTAAGAAAAAATAAATGAAGACAGCAGAGCCCCTTGCATTAAGTGCTTTAAACAGCACTCGGTATTTACCAGGCTATGTCGGCTGCTCTGAACAACAGTCTCCAAGGATTAAGTCTCAGAATCAATGCTCTATTGATTTTACTATCAATGAGCATTATGGCTCACACGACTGGCCATTTTAAGGGAAGATAGCTTCTATTATAACCCACTTTTTAGAATATATACTGTTAAAAGATAAATCACTGCTTTCAATAGTAATTAAGCTCTGTATTTGAAAAATAAAGATATCAATGATTTTTAGGTTTTCAACTGGAAAGTGATCCTACACAAACTCTGAAGCTTCCATAATTTTTAAATCTTGATTTTCAAATTTAGAATGTGATTTAATTAAAAGCAAGTTTCTCATTAAAGAATTCCTGTATAGACACTTATATTAACTATGAAAGACAGTTAATCCGTGTGCATCAAGCACTACATTTGAAATTTAATTACAAAGCATTCTTTTGGCAACCTATATTAATTGTAACTCTATGTAAGAAAAAAAACAAGCTGAAAAGAAAAGATACATCTGCAGGGTTTTTTCCACAAACATATGCACACAGAATACAGCAAATTTTTCACATATGAGTATGCCTACCAGTCATCTCTGAAATGTAGCAGTCAACAAGCTACAAAACCCCTCTCTTGTACAGTACAGAAACAGAAAGCCAAAAACATTCCCCATTTAAAACTTGGTTGAATATTTATTTTAAAACTCAGCAGTCTATAAAAGACTTGGTAGTCCTGTACTAAAAGTAACAAATTGCAAGATTATTAACAATTCTTTTTTCTGTAAAGTTTCATAAAATAGTTTTTAGAGTTCTTTGTGAATCAATTACATTGCAAGTAAAAAAATCCGTTAACTGTAGTAACTAATAACAGTATCATCAATCTTAATATAATTATAATTTACTTTTCCCTTTAAGAGAGCCATTGCATTTCATATTTCAAATAATTCCAGAGATCTTATATAGTTCATATACTATAACCTTGAATTAATAAGAACTATTCTGAACTATGGAAAGATTGCACAGGTGGCTTTTATTTTGGGGAGCATATTTTCCTCAAGCTGCCAAAGACATCCAGCACAACATCAGCCAGAACAATTTATGCCTAAGAATACAGACATTTAATTGCTAATGAGAACTAAGATAGACATCTTTCTTACTCTACACAAGTGTATTTTGATGCCTTTTCAAATGTTTCCTGTAATCAAGCCAACATTGTTACAGAGGATAGGCTTGATAGGTAAAAAAAGCTCCTTAAAAAGGTAACAAACAATGAAATTAAGATCTAAGATTTTTTTTGTCTAATTACAATTAACAGAAGCACATAAAACTATCTATTTTTTCATAAACTAAGATAATCAAAGGCTAATAAAATTTATCACCGTCAAATTGATTTACCAATAAATGCCCTAAAGGTGAAGTGTATTTCAGGAAATGCACCTATCTCGACATACCCTAAAGATAAAATTTTCTGTAGGATTCACACACAAAACATACAATATTGCATTCTGCTGCAATATTTTAATTGTTTAATTTAATGTTAAACAGTGCTACATTAAATGATGCTGCATGTATGTTTATTGTCAGAATATTTGAATGTTTTGATCATGAATCACTCAAAAGTGTGTAAGATGGAAGTACTAACATGGTAATATTACTATATTATGTAATACTACTAATGATACCCATATACTTCATGAGCAACTATATAACTTTCTAAAAAAAGAAAATCACATTTGAAAGCCCAGTACTATCATTGTCAGTAGAGGAACCATAATATTTTAAGAAAGGCTTTTGCCATCAGATAAGGTAAAAATTCACTGATAAATAAGAAAACGCAAAGGTTTTAGAAAATTAATTACATAGAGCTGGCCAACAGATCTGCCTTTTTCAAACACTGTTTCTGTACTCACACAAATGAACACCTCTGACATTCACCAAGAATGACATGCACGGAGAAGGGGTTTTATTATTTCAAAATGAGTTCATCACTCTCTCGTACAGTGCAGGACCTTATTCCTGCCTTTGCTGGCTCCACTCTCTGTACACACACCGGGAATGATACAGGATTACATCACTTTTGAGACAAACAGTAAGAGGCAGCTGACTTCACTGACTGCACTGAAGGAGAAGCCTGCAGCTCGCTCTTCTCTTAGTGGTGTAAACCCTTGCCCCAAACCATCCAGGTGTCCAGTTGTGAAGGGATTCCCAGCTCAACTGCCAGTACAAGGCTTCAGCACAGCTTCTGCCCACTGCAGGGGCATGACAGTAAGCTTTGTGCCTATTCCACTATGTCCATCACCTCACACAGTTCAAAGCCAAATACCAACATTTAAAGCAGAAAGATTCCAAAAAGTAATAATTCCCACCCTTTCCTTTGCTGTACAGTTGCAAGTAAGCCTCGACTTACCTTACAACAGAAGAAATATAACAGGGGGAGCAGCTCCTATCACACTTACTAAGGACTTGTATTAGAGACATGCTACAACACCACCTTACAGGAGACATGACAGGCCACCCTCCGTTTACGAGCTCAGCTGAGAGATTATCATTAGACTGCGCAATAAACCTGATCAATACAGGGCTTCTCAAAGCAATGAGACCATATAGCTCTGCTCTACAGGTTATTTTTAAACTCTGCATATTATTTCCAGAAAATTCTCTGAAAGTAAACATTGTTTAATCCACTACAGTTCTATTTATTCAACTATAAAATCAGTACCAACCCCATATCTACATTGTGCAAGAAAAATGTGACATCATCTAAGAACAAAATAAGTTAGTGACAATTAAATCAATCTAAGATAGAACAATCTACTGCTGCTTTAACTTCTCATCTGTAATCACTGATGCACTAATTAACAGTATTTGAGTAAGTTAGCCACCTTTGTAATGTATGCAAGGCTTAAACCATAATTTTTGCAAGCTACTGCATCACAGTTTCATGCAAAAAGCTTCTATTACAGCTGCAAGGAAATTTCTACAAGTTCCATGATAGAACTAATTTCCAGAAAGGCAACACCCTGTAGTGTATGCAAACAATGCTGTAAACAAAAAGTTGAGAAGATCTGGGGGATAACTCACTTTAAGTGGCCTGAAATCATTCAGCTAACATTTTTTTTTACTTTTGTTAAGTGTAACTTCACAACGAAATTCTCCTTAGACAGATGAAATAAAAAACCCCACAAGTTTCCAAAAGTGCTTCTATGAAGTACATTTTCATGACACTTGAAGAGGGGATTATCAAAAAAGTAGATAATCTGTACTATAAACCCTGGACTCCTGCCAAGACATCTACAAAGGCAAAATCCCTTCAAGAAATGTCTCACAAAACCCCGTTTAAAGACCTGTAAGCTGAAAGATGATCCACTAAAACACCAACCCAAAAGCAAAAGTCTTTCAGTGTCTCAGTTTTTCTGATAATCATTGGTTGAAATTCCTATATGTTTAAAAAAGAGAAAAAAAAGTTCAAAATAGTCTTCCAGAAAGCAGATTAGCCCCAGGTTTCCAGTTCTTTATCCTACCCCTTCAGGTACTGCTGGAACTGCTCCTGAAGCAGCAAGGACAGCTAGCATTTATTAAAAATATATACTCTGTATATCAAAGTTTGCACTACTAGAGATAATATATTTGAAAGAAAAAGAAGCCCTATGAATTAAGCAACAGAAAACGATGCTGAAGACAACATACAGTGGAAATAATCCTTAAATATCACGCAACAAGCCTTTTACTGATACAGGGAGGTATGACTGACATTTGAATAAGTGCCCAATATGTTTAATCACAGTTTTTAAAATTGACAACTGAGCAAAAATGCTTATATAATTGCTAAGTATTTTTAAAAATTGCTTTCAAAGTTCTTTCACTAGTTTTAAAGGAGAAAAAACAGTATGTCATGCAAAAATACCACCTTGCTCTTTAAGCCACATACAGTCTTTAATTAAACAATTACATAGGATATACTAACCTAAATTATGCAAAAAAATAATCTAAAGTGGTACAACTAAGTCAAATAGGGCTTGAATATAGCACTGGTATGAATGCTTTATTGAAAAACCGGTGCAATTTAACTCACCTTTGCCTCCTTTCTTCATCCTTTAAAACCTCATAGATAGCCACCAACTAAAACAAACAAAAAAACAAAAAAGAAAACACAGAAAGATTTTACTTTATGATTGAATTTATAAATTTTGAACAGTAGTATCATATTTACATTTGCCAACAAATGACCTTTGCTAGTTTTCACTTTTCCCTACACCACCAAGTAGCAAACGCAGCGTGCAAATGAAACAGTAATATATTCATTTACAAAGTGTCATCAGACACAAACAAGCAACTCTTACACAAGACTTTCTTCCCATCCTCAGATCCATCAAACTGAGTCTTGTCTCAGTTATACCTTCAAAGTAGGCATCCCTAGTTTCATCCTGAAGATTTTACTAAAACTAAGTAAGCTGTATTTAGACCAAGGTACATTTTTAAATGTAGAGCTAATTACAAAGTCGTGTTATTTCACTCTATAAATATTCAAAAATAACTAAAGTTAATTCTTTTCATTTAATTATGCCTACCTAGGACTTGTGTTGTTAATTCTTTTCATTTAATTATGCCTACCTAGGACTTGTGTTGAGAACTGATCAGAAATTATCCCCATTGCTTTTGAAAGTGCAAAACAAATTTTCCTCCTAGGAGTATAAGTATTATGTTCAAATTATTTCTAATATACAGGTAAATACTAAATACAAGATATTCAACAAGTTAATTCCACAAAAGTGGACTTGGTTTTAGTCTAGCTACATCAGCAAAAACGTAATTCAATGTCAAACTTATTAATTTCAAAGGCATACCACTGCTCTTACTAAAATAACATCAACAAAAAAATTCTAGTTTCCCCTAAAACTTTTATTGCCACATATTGCACTTACTTGCCTAAACTGTATTTCTGCATTTTCATCTTTATTCTTGTCTGGGTGTAAAATTAGAGAAAGCTTTCGATATGCTTTCCGAATGTCTGCAGATGAAGCATCCTGAAAAAAAGGAAAACAAAGCAAGTTGTGAGAAACCGATTCCCTGAACTTTTTTAAGATTTGAAGACAGCCAACCAAGTGTAGGAACTAAGGCAACGTAATTTGAGACATCGAACAACCAAACCTGCAAGCAGCCCAGCCTAAATGACTGAACAGCCATTCAGTCCAAATCATCTTTCATCTTAACTCCCTTCATTACCATACATCCATTACAACGACATTTGCCAATACTTCCAAACACTTTCTTGCTTAAAACCTAACCCGGGCACCTTCTGCACCATTTAAAAGTTCAACTGAAAACTGAAAATTATTGCATCTGCATATCTTCAAGACAGACACAATTTCAGCAAATTATCATGCTCAATTTCCCAAACTCAGGACTTGCTAGGAACTCTTCCCTTATTAATATTTACATGCAATTCACTCCTAATAGGACTTCCATTCAACTTCAGCTTCACCATGCCTAAAGAACTATATTTTTCTAAAGTAGCTTCAAATTGCAGTCTTGGCGCTATACACTGTAGCACTGACATCTCAATCTATACCTTAACCATTATAAGAATTGCACACATTTTGGGAGAAAAAATAAAACTCAAAACACAAAATAATGTACCAACTAAGCTGCACAAATGCAAATTCCTGAATTAATGACTGCTATTTAGTGCACGCTGTAAAGATATCCAGAAATGAAGATATCAAGAGTTGTATTCTATGTCATATCGGTGTTATCCTCACCAGAAGATCCACAAAGCATAACATTTAAACAGAACTATTTGCATTTTATTGCTAACATGTCCAAGGCAACATTTTAGAAATCAACTGTTTATCTGACGATTTTTATTTCTTGATTTTATATATATTATCCCTAAGTATACTCTCCCTATCAAAATTACAGTGTAAATAGGGATTAAAAACCCAGACCTGAATCAGCCTGAAACAGAGTGAAATAAGACAATAATTAATGCAATACTGTAATTAGTCTGTCAGGATTTTTATTACAAATCATTATTTTAATTTTAAACTTTTCAGTTTTATAACACAAGGCTATCAAAATGCTGGACACAAGTTTGAGCCCAGCGCGAATAATAGAGAAAGACTGAATGAGGGGAAGGAGAAAAGCAGGGGAAAATGCAGAATCTGAGAAAATTCAGCATTGAAACTTTATTTTAAGGAAGTCAGTATTTTCCCCTAATACAAGACCAAAATTTCCATAGTCTCTTATCTGCCAAAGGAAGATGTTTCTATTACTGAAAGATTTCTCCTGAAAAGACATATGCATTTTTAAATTTTTCCATTTTCAACAGCTACTTCTAAGGCATGTGCAAGCCGAAGCAGAATTCCTCTGCTTAAACAGCAGCTTGCTTCCAGCTTGATTATTGCCAATGAGTTGTTTCGTATTGCCATTGTTTTACAGGTTATTTTTAACTCTCAGCTAAGGGGAAGGAAGAGACAGTGACTAAATATCTATTCTAAGCTCAAAGAAACATTAAATCCTTGAGACGTGGACTTCATAGAATTATATGAAATACACATGAAAATGAGATGTAAAAGTATCTTTTAAAAATTAGGGATTGAGACCATGATAACCTGGACAAATGAGTAACTCCAGATTTGTATTTTGGATAAACTACAACTTATTCCTTCTCTACCACACATTTAGATGTGCTTGGTATTATTTTTGGAGCAGTCATGGTTAACAGTTAAAAACATGATAAAAGCATATTAAAGAACTGTTCTGGAGTATTCTTCCAATTACTTCAAACAACAAACAAGCAAAAAAAAAAAGTTACAGTGTTTTCAGTTGTATCTGAAGAATTGAAACTTCAGTTTTATTTGGGAGCAGCAGGATTATTTGTGTAAGAAATTAGGACAAACGGCAGTTCATCTGTTCAATGCTTAAGCAAGGCAGAAGATCCCTAGACAACTCTGAAATAATAAAATTGCTTAAATATTTATGTTGTTTCACCTTGAGAAGTTGAAATAAAAATGTATAAATTTACAAAACCAGATTGTTCATCTTAGTTACCAGAAATAATGTAGAGATTGTTCTGTTTCCCCTCATCTACCAACCCAGTCAGCCACTTCATAAACAACATGGGCTTGTCTTCAAACAAAATATAATTATTTAAACACTACTATAGCCTCTAAAAGGTTGAAGAGGGTATTATAATACCAACAAATAATTAATTAATGGGATATTACTGTCAAATATTTCATTACAACTGGCACATATCAATTTCTAAAGCAGTAAGTCTGCCTGCTAACCCATTCTCCACAATACCACCGAACACAACACAGGGCAACATTGCATATTCCAAACATTTTGCCAATTAATGCTACCTGGAGGTAGTGTTAGGCATCTTCAGGCAATGTTCCAGATCGTGTAGGACTGCCCTGAACAAAAGTTGTTAGTTTTTGAGAAAAGACTCTCATCTCTAGAGAACTTTCTACCAGTGTATGACTCTAAATAAGCTATAAAGAATTATTATTTTCCAACCAATAAAGAAATACCTTCCACACTGATGTCAGCTGTTCTAAGAGACCTGACTCTTCTGGCCACCTTCAGTAACATTTCCATAAAAGTTAAGGCTTTTAAACACAGAGTTAAGAGTCAGTGTTTTCTGCAGACTAAGACATTATTTTACATATTACAGCAGAAGTCCAGAGACTAGAGTATGCCATGACCACGCTAAGGCTTTGTTTGTTTTAAAGAAACAACATGTTGGATTGCTTTGTTTACAGTTTAGAAATCTTCGTCTCAATTACATCTAAGGAGGGAAAAATAAAACCTGTATAGGCATCTCAGTTAACAGCAGAAGGAGCTGGTAATGTTACAGACAGCAAGTGCATTCACTGATTTCTCCAACACTGCTTCAGGTTGGCAGGTTTTGCCACCAATTATGGCAAATAAGCTTGTCACACTGTCACCCTCATGTGGATACAAACATCATAAGTATCACCCTATTTCCTGATAACTATCCTTCCAAAGCAATACTGTCCCTTCATACTTCCAAGGTTGAACATCTCTTTGTTTTGTGCAAGAATTAGTTCTCAGAAATACAAAACTGCACATCTACACTTAGGTAGGCCAGTCTGGTTTCTTACCTATGGAAATATACAACTATTCATTATTTAATTCCTAACACGTCATCAAACAATCAGAGTGTCCATGTGTCTAGTTACATGACCTCTAGGCAGAAGTTAGAAGTTCAATCTTGTACATTTTTTTTATAATCCCTTATATTTCAAACAAGTATTTTAGCAGAGAAACAAAATTACCCTTTCAAGGAATCAACAGAATGTCAATAGTTAAGCATGTTTTCTAAGGTTCTTTGTAGGACTCTCATATTTTTATCTAAAGAGCAATACATGTCAGAGTCAAAGAGTGGGATAGAAGAGGAAACATTCTTCTCCCTATTTATGATGTACTTTTGGCAGCTTGTTGAATTCTGACAATTAAAAACACATTACTAAATTTTATTTTACTCAGCATCATTTCCATATTCTCCAGTATTACCAAGGAAAGTTCTCTTATACTACAAATACATAAGTCGGAACACAAAGAAATTTTTCGCAACAAAATATAAAGAAAATATATAAATGCACTTCTGCCTTCCATTCTTTTCAAATTAAAATCCTGCTCAAGACGCACAAAGTTTTAAATCTGGTCCTCTCCTCTGCCTCTACAAATTCAGACTACCACAGAGTTCACATCCACTTTTACAATAAATTGAACAACTGGTGTAGTACACAGCACAAGTATATCACTCCATTGCCTTCTATTCCTAATGTAACTATGATTACTAATGAAGCTAAAAAAAAAGCCTCATTGTGGTCCCAAGACAATTCTTGGTGAACACATAACATATCAGATATTGCCATAGGCAAACAGTGATTAGGTCAAGGGGAAAAAAATAATCAATGTCTACATAGTTTTCACTTACCAACATACACAACTCAAAACCCAAATTGTTCCCTTGAGTGCAATGCAGTTATACAACAAGACTTAGTTACTTACAATTTAGCAACTGCTTCTAACGCAGTAAATGTGCTCAATTCATCTTGGGTTTTAAATATGCCTGCCAATATCTTCAAATAGGTGGCAGTATCTTTATTAGCAATGGGAAGGCACATGGTCCAGGAACCAACGACGTAGATAGAAATCACGTTTCTATTCACTTGCAGTTTGTCCAATCACTAGTTAATAGGTGAAAGGAAAATTACATCAGTATATCTATTTCATTGCAGTGCTGCTGAATGACTGTGTAGAATTTTCCACAGCCATGTTACTGAAGCTATATGGCAAAAAGTGACAATCATATAGAGCATCAGGTAACTACATTTCAAGTCTGAACTTGTAAGTAACCTCAGTGCAAGCAAGACTCCATGAGGCCTGTTTTAGCCTTCCCAAACTATAAATCAAACTCATGAAACTCTTGCATTTGGATTTTTTTTTAAATTCTAGAGCAATTCAAATATATAGGGTTTCTTTGATAAAAATATTTCAGTTAGTACTTCTGTGTAGAAGATGGGGTATAAGTCACTACTTTCCTTCTGGTGAGCATCAGGCATACAAGCTGAAGCAGAATGGTAGAGAAAAAGAAACAAAGTAAGCTTTGTAAATTCACAATCCCTTGTTTTTTTTACTGTGATTTGAAACTGCAGGATGTACAGCCTGTTCTACAAAAATCACAAACAAGCAGGTGCAGATAACTGGACAGAAGCTACCATCGTCTATTAAACATTGTGTCAACACTTATATTTTCTACTTGTTTGTCTTCATGTGAAGTCCACAGAAAACTAATATCTAAGTGTCAGAGAACAAATGAATGTGACTGTAGCTCAACAATTAAATATCTACTCATTCCTTGAGCAGCATCAAGGAACTCAGGGTGACCGCCTCCTTAGTGTCTCATTATCATATGGGGACTGAACGGCTGTGACTCCACAACCCCTCTCTAGGTAACTCTTAGGATGGAAACCACACAGCTGTGACCCTTCTTCCTAATTCTTTACCCCCTCGTTGGTTTAGCACAGGCTGACACAGACCCCCTCAATACCACTCCCAGATGTACTTCACACATACTCACTGCAACCTGGTCCTAATTTAAGCTCCTGTGACCAGATTAGTTCCAAGAAGTACACCTGAATTTGCCAAGTCTGCATGTGAAAAAACATTTATGAGGGAAATAGAATCTTGTAGAAAATTCCAGAGGTGGGAAGGACCTGCTGGCAATCCTGAAGAATATAACTCTGGGAAAGGAAAACAAGTGTCTCCCAGAAGACCAAGCATTATCTGTGAACTTTCATCATTAATAGATACCAGCTGAGTTTCAGCTTAAATTTCTTGCTGCATAACCTTTGTTCAATTACCCTTTATTTTTACTGAACTTCTTTCTAAGACACTCATCTTTTCCAAGGATGTAAAATGAGTTAAACTCAAGTTTGTTGGTTGTCTACAGATGAATGCTCCGAGCATACACAGGCAAGAGGAGAGATCTGCTCTGCTACAAACCCAGCCATGTGTCTCACAACATTCCGTTGATTTAAACTGAATGACAGCACAGCAGGGAAATACATAGGAACTAAAAATAATGCTAAAAAGGTGTTTTAATGCTTTTTTATGCTCCTAAGTTTTAAAGCAATTCATGAAATGAAAATGAATACAAACCAGCACAATGTATTCCTGTAAGCTTCTGATAACTGGCACAATCCCTTCACTGGCATGTTTGTTTCCAGGGGAGTGTGTCAAATGAAAGAAGACACTGTTTTCAGCCTAGCATGCCAAATGAATGACAATTCTGCTGACTCATGCTTGAGAAACCAAAAAAAGTACTCTCTTCAGCATATGTGCACAATTATATGGGCTTAGGTTTTCTTGACCAATTTGAACAACAACATTTATATGTAATTTTTTTTCTTCCTTTCAACTATTTACCTTCTGCACTTTTTCAAAAACTGATTACTTAGGAAAATTAGATTGTCCAAGAGAACCATGTCATGTAGAACGGTAAGTTTATATTTTAACATAAACTTTGTCTCTGAGATGCAGAGAACACTCATCAACTCTCAACATTTTTAGAATTACTCTTCAAATTCACAATGGATAGAGGCTACCAAACAACAACTGAGGACATTACTCAGGAACAATATGGACTAATTCAAAATTCTGCCTACTGCTGTATTTTATTTCCATTTAGTTTTCTATTCTGATAGTTCAAAAGGAAGGAATTAGTAGACATTCTTTACTTATTTCACATGCTTTTCCAGGAACACTATTACATATTTATTTTTATTCTATTTGATATATTACATTTATTGCTTACATGACTACATGTGTTACAGATTTTTATAATGTAGATAGTTGTATATATTTATATATGTGTGCATATACCTTATAGGCTAAAGAAAGTTGTTTCTTGTGAGTTCTCTTAAAAATCTGCCTATTACATCTGAGATTTCCAGCCTACAGTTCTCACATAAAAACACTACCTATAAAATTCCTAATCCTGCAACATTTTCAGAGGAACTAAGTTGCTACAAAGAAAGACTACTGCTTTTGTAGCCCAGGTTGGCAGGGAAAGCAAAATGTGGTGTCTCCTGCAGTGCATTTCTTGCTCAGTACCTTTGCTCTCAGCCAGCACAGCCCCTTGATTGACAAGAGGTGACACTATACCCAAGGACAGCTGCATGCGGTCCACATTCACCACTGCGGAGCACGAGTATAAGGCAGCAGAGGTTTTGGGGTGTTGCATCTGACAACTTCCAGCCCTTCCCATGATGTAATGCCAAAAATATGCTGCTATTTGATTGTATATATAGTTTTCTTGCTACATTTCTGCTTCAGTATGTTTCCAACTTCTTTTCTTAGGGTAAGGAATTAAAAGAAAATTAGAAAATCAGCAAGGCTAGATCCGTATCAGACCTTTACCTCTCCCTCCTTTTGCTATTCCTGTTCTCATTACACCCTTCCACCAGAACTGACTTTAATGACCCATACAGTCTGACAGACCTAGACATCTTTTCAAAAAACTGCTTCCCTGATCCCAGTTCAAGTGAAATTTTTTTGAGGGGTATTTCTAACAACTACAGACTTAGGTCTTAACGAAAACTAAATACCTACGTTTAAAAGTAAAAAATAAATTAATAATCCCCCTAAAATTGCTTGGGCTTCTAATTACTAAATTTCTGTGTCACTTAAACAGTTACTGTCACTTCTGTGACTACAACTTCAATTGCTAAAACTTTCCCTGTTTTTGAAAGGTGTTTATTACCTTCCTTCTGATGGCCAAAAAATGAAGAAAGGCCATTTGAGAGGCAGGATATAGGAGGTATGACTGAAAACATTACAAAGCCATACAAGAAGCCAGCAGAGCACAATTACCTTCAACACAGAAGTTTTCAAAAACCTACCCATTATCCTATGCATCAACAGCATTTACAAGGTGAATCCCCACAGGCATTAATTTCCAGAATAAACATTAACTATTTATTAGCAACTTCCTCAGCCCTATCAGCAGTGAAGGACACCGATTTATATGCCCATACACCCAGACGCATCCATCATATATATTTTCATATATATACACACTAGTTTCAAAACAGGTGTAAACAACCTTACCTCCCCAGCAGTCCTTAATGTTTATACAATGCTTTAATTTATATTTGTAATTGTTGCTCAGCTTCATGAAATATTTTAAGAACACAGTTAAATAAGCTCGAAAGAATACTGTGACCATTTTTGTATGCTGACTTCAGTAATGCTTTTAATGTACAAACTTTTTTTAAACAAATGACAAAAACATGGATATCATAAAGCTTCTCTTGCAAGTGCAAAACAAAATGGAAAGAAAATAAATCATACCTTGAACAGTTAAAGGCTCTAGCAGTCAAAAATGAAGAGGTGTATTAAACAGGATTTTATGAAGTCTGTCCCAAGTCCACACTCAGTATTTTAACTAACTAGAATTACAGAATCATGCTTAATCGGGTAGTTAATACTAACCTGAAAAACCTACATGATGCAGTCAAAGAGAACTAGAATATTAAAAGATCTGGACAAAATGGAGAATTGCTGTAAAAAATATGACATTATTTCCTGTGTGAAAGACTAATGGTCTACATCTGGACAGAATTAATCAACTACAAAAACATAGGATAGAAAAAAGCAGTTAGGCAGAAATGATCAGTAAATCACAAGCTGAGCATGAGTCAGAGGCATGATGCTGCCTTTCTGTGCAGCACAGCACCGTGACATGAGCAGTATGGCAACAAGCAGCCGTGCCATGTCACGCATCAATTGCAAGACCTCAGCAGATTGCTGCATCCAGTTCAAAGAATACAATTAAGGACAGCCAGGAACATGTTCAGATGATAAACAAAAAAATCTTACTAATACGAGGTCTAGAAGAAGAGAACAGCAACTTGTTCAGAGAAACAAAAAGAGTAACTTAAGCCTACAGAAAAGGCAGCTGACACAAGGAAATAACATTTTTAAATATGCAAAAGGTAGATTTAAAGAAAAACTTTAATTATTGCTGTGTCTGATCTACCTGGGGCTAAGCACTATCAGTCAGCTGGCAGCATAGGAAGATTCAAGTTAGGTACCAGGAAAACATCCCATAACCATCACTAGCATATCACTGGAACAGACTGCTGACATCTCCTTTACAAGCAAGTCTTGCATACACTTATCAGGCGGGACTTAGATTTAACCAGCTGTGTCACAGCAGGGTACAGTAGGTCACTAACAGTCTTATATTTTAGAATTTAAATATCCTTTTGATGATCAATTTAATAATTACCCTGAAAATATTCCAACTGGATTTACCGCATCTGTTTATGTAGCTTAAACGGTCCTAGCTGAAAGACAGCACTCTTGTCACACTGAAGGTGACAGATGTTCATGCCGGAAGAGTCCATGAGATTTTCACAAAACCTAAAAGGGCTTCGAAAGAAGTGGCAAATAAAAAGGGGTGGAAAGCAGGAAACACTTCTTTGCTACGAAAACCCATGGGACCCCGCTCCATGAGTTGCACCACTAGGCTTTAGGCTTATTTTTCCTATTACACAGCAGCTGCTCCGAACTAAGAAAGTCATCCTGTAGTAGATGATCACGAGTAAGGCATCCATATAATTTGAGTTTAGAATACCGCTCCATCCATTACCAGCTTTAACCTTGAAAGATGGTAATACAGAACAGATCTGATAAGCAAGGTTCCTTGACAATGTCAGATGAAAATAAACTGAACAAAAAAACAAGCAAAAATCCCTACAAATACAAGTAAAACTTTTAAAAAAAATTAAACTATTTCTTTAAAAACATTCTGTATTTGGTTTATTATAAATACATCCTTAAATCCTGCAACAAAACCACATAAATTAGGATAGCGTAGAGCTGCTGTAGCAAACCACATCCATGCACAGTAGGCATAATTTCTTTATTTAAGACAGAAAGCAGGAACACCTCTCTCCAAATCTTAAACATATAATATATGTTTACAATATATTTATATATTTTTCATTTAATATATTTCATATTTGTGTCCGCCCTTCTTTTCCTATAACATCACTGAAGGGCTCATTTTGTAGAAGCAATGTTATTTTTCTTAGGTTAAGGACACTTAGAAATAACTCTGCCCACTGAACTTGAGCTGTGAGATCCAGGTGTACCTGAGTCTACAGTCTTTCACTTGCTTGTTTATCCTTCTAGAGCCTGAAAGAAGACATGAAGCATTTACTGAGATCAAGAAGTTTTTCATCTCACTGCTACAAAATCCACATTGTTCAGTTTGGATAAATTCTTAACACCTTTTTCCAGAAAATAACCATAGTTAAACGAAAAAATAAAAAATACCACCTCATGTGTGAGGTGGTTGTATTTTCCATGAACAAGACCATATTAGGGGAATGCCAAGCTTCTCCTACCACAAGGCAAAATTGTTCCACTATTTATTTTTGGCATACAAAAGAGAAAATGTCTACGAATCCTGAGCTATGGGCTCTTCATTTAAGAGTTGGACTTGATGATCCTTGCGGGTCCCTTCCAGTTCAGAATATTCAGTGATCTTAAAAAACCATCCAATGTAAGCAGTTATGAGGTAAAATATTTTTTCTCTTTTTTTTAACTTCAAACCCAACTGATCAGAAGTGGCAAAATGCTGCATATTTTGAATCAAAGATGCTTCATTACACTACGTTAAGGTAACTTCGAGATTATACAGGATACTAATACTTCCACCCTAAAATACATTTAAAATCCGGTATTGATTTAATCAAAATTTATTTCTATGAGTATTTTTTCTCAAAAACATTGCTTCAAATAGCTAGGTTTATAAAGAACTACCAGCAGCATTTGTCAAATTCTCTCCTTCTTTATTTAGAATACTTTCTACTGAACTAGTTACGATTTAGCCCAACCCACCATGTAGGAGAGTCGTATAATGATCCCTTTATACTCATTAACTACCATTTTAATGAGCTATTACTACCTCGGGACTCAGAAGACCTCAGGGAGGTTGTAACATGCCACTACCTATATAGTAATTCACTGCTGAGTTAGTACATAGCCTCCTTGAAAGAATATAGGAATGCCCTCCATCATTCTCTTTAGTTCAGATGCCAGCATCAGCAAAATTTCTGCATGTAGGACACATCCCAACCTAAAACTTAAAAAGTATCTCAGTTAAATTCCAATAAGCTTAACAGATTACTATTACTATAGCCCACCACGTTGCTAAATGTTAGCACACTCCTAGCAAAATGAGCTGAAAGCACGAGCATTGTCTGATCACTTCAGCTCACAGTTTGATGGCATAAAATATTGCAAATCTGATCAAGGGCCAGGGTAGGAGGCAGGGGACAATATCATCCCAAAAGGCTATTGGCAAAATCTGCCAGAATCTGTGTGAGTCATAAATTAGGCAGCTGATGTCCAAAGGTACACGGACAAAGAAATCAAGTTTAGCATTAGAAACCATCAATTAAAATTCACGCAGAAAATTAATTTATAAGCAACTGAAGCCTAAATAATGTTAAAATTGAAAAATTGTGGACATATTTTAAAAGCCACATATATGCAACGACTTAAGACAGAATGGACTTGAAGACAGCCTTTCCCATTCAGTAGCAATTTTGTATGGAAAACTGGTATTATGGTCTCTAAAAATGCTTATCTGACACTATTTCTGGTGAGAATGAGCCAAATAATCCTTAAGGAAGATAATTACCTCTCAAGATTTATGGCAGCTGTGGGCAGATACTGTTACACACAGTGGCATGCTGTTCCCTGAATTGCCCTCTGTGTTTTTCAAATCAAAATGTTTTAACTGAACCACACAGGCCCAAGCAAGGGGCAGAAAGATCACTTCCCTGCTTTTCATAAAGCCACTCCCTGCAAGCAGTTACTGCTCTTCTCTTCCAGTATCTTGGAGGCATCTTTTGCATCAGGGAAGGAGGGGGTAATTCATGCCAATCCATAAACTGCCTCCTCTCTTGGCCTGCAAGAGCTGAAAGAGCAGAAGACAGACTCTACCCAAACTGGGAGACCCTCACAACAGGGCATTCTGCTACAGAAGCAGCATAGGGAGCAGCTGGTGGGCACAGGATGTGCCGAGCTTCTACTCTCCCAGCAGTATCCACAGGAAGGCTGGAGCTGAATCAGACACTCTGAAACACAGACAAGTCTAGAAGAGACAGAGCACAGGTCTGCCCAAGGAAGAGAAGCAGAGAAGATGAGAGTGAAGGAAACACTTCTGATCTACTTCAAGCGTTCTTCAGTTAGCTGAGTGCAACACCCAACAGCCTCACCACTACAAAAGGCAGTGGGTATCAGCCACATGTATGTGTCTGCTTCTCTCCTTATACACAAAAATAATTCAGCAAAAACAAGCCTTTTGTGCTGGTAAGCTAGATAGCCCATCACCGCTCTCAGAGCACTGAGAAAGGCACAGTCATAGTCCTTACCCAATACTCCCCCTGAAGTCATGACTGAAACAGATTGGGAAATGCTCCCTACTCCTGAGAGAAAAACAAGTAAAGGGGCAAATGTAAGGTCAGTTTTTCAGCCACTGATATTAAAATGCAGCAGTTGTATGGATTGTATTTGCCTCCCATCATGTGTCGCCCACCCAGAGAGACCTGTCCTCAAGTCATAAAAGCAGACTTGAAACTGAACTACTAAAATCTCTTGCTTCCTCCATCCCCATTTCTCCACCATCATAAGCAGAAGTAACAGGTAAGAGGAACTTTCTTCTGACACTTGTATTTTAAGGATACCTCCTCAGTCTGGAAGGATTACGGAACAGAAAAGAGAGCAATAGCCAACTGTAAGAACTACAAAGTTGGGTGAGCAGAGCCAGTAGCAAGACAAACACTGCAACAGGCAAAAAAAACCCCAAAATAAAGGGGAGAAGTACGCTTTTTTCTATGCCTGTGGTAAAAAAGAATCAGCAGTTGAATGAGCAACAATAAAAACTTGGCACAGGTTATTTCCCATTAACTGTGCTACCAGAAATCTGTTTCAGCCAACTGACTGCAGAAGATAGTGGCTACTACCAATTCATTACTTGCCTCTCAACATGGGATTACAGGATTATCAGTATCAAAGATAACAGTGAATGTTGGGAGATAAAACTGTGGTCCTGCTGCCTCAAGTTGAAACACTGGCAAATGTAGAATATTTCAAACATATATGATAAGATTTAAATGAGCAAGGATAAATCCTAACGTGGGTTCTCATCCAAGTTTTCAAGTTATGAAGTCAAGACTAAAAGAAAAATCAACACACAAGCAAAAATATAGTCAGCAGGTAACTTTTCACAGAGGTGGAGAGGAAAGGACAGAGACTGCAAGTCGACAAACTACTACATGGAAATAAGCATTCAGTTACTGACAGCCCTGCAAGTAGCAATAATATGCCAAAACTGCATTTCCCTTTGTGTCACAATCCCAGCCATGGAATCTAATCCATGGAGAGTTTTTTCCTATTTGATGCAATTTCTTCTTCTCATAACTGGACTGTTTTGGAAGGAAGAAAACCTAAACACAAAACAGTGGTGGAACACAGAAATACTGCAAAACTAGTTCTGAAAAAATCAGTCACAGTAAGTACCACTGGACAACGTAACAGAAATATTTACTTCAGGGTGAAGAAACTAGGAAGCAGGAAGAAAGGAGTAAAATTAATGTTTCCTTGTCTAGCTCCCCTCTTTCAATTAGTACCACACAAACCCTGAGCCAGCTTTAAGCAGATGCCAGCAGTGGAAGCTGTATACCCTGTGGCAATGTCAACAAAGAGCAAACAGACCTAAAGGATAAAAATATTTGCCCAAGTTCTATTTTTGTTCTTTGAATTAAGAGAAAGGGTGCAACTTTTTAAGTAGCAAGAGAAAGTATGGTTACAAAACAAGGAGATTGCCAAAAGAAAATGGTTGAACTTGAGTTTAATTCCATCTAAAATGTGAACTTACAGTTTAAAAATTAGGAGATAACAGAAATATGATGAAGATAACACACACTACAAATAATAATGAATATTCTGAACAGGTAAAGGGGATTTGGGAAGAACTCAGTGATTCCCTGAAAAGGAACTACAATCTGTTGTTGTTACTCCTGCCACTCTGTCTTTATGCAACACACAGAAGATGACTGCTTACCCAGTGAGCAGCTATTCAGGATTTTTCTCCACGCATTTATTCATGTGTGGCCTCATCTGCTCGTAGCTGCATGCTGTTCAAACATGTTTGGAAGCTGTGGTTATTTGTTTTGAAGCCCGTCTCAATGGCATCAGAGTTCATCAATATTATTCACCATTGTAGTATCTTAAGAGACAAGCAGAGGTTACTTGCCTTTTTTAATATATCGTAAAATGAGGCACAGATTAAGGTAAAATCCTCAGTAATCTCAGGTGCTAATTTTATCTCAGATATGATTTTTCCAAGTGCTCAGTATCAAACAACATTTCATACATTCAGGGCACAGACTTTAATCGACTTCAGCTGCAGCTGCAAACCCTCAGCATTTCTGCATATAAGCCCCTAGTATCTCAAATTATGCAACCAGAATTGCAGAGCACTCAAATCAATTAGTCACCACTTGGGAAAAGTTTCGTTTAAACGACTTGCCGAGCATCACATAGGAATTCTGTGGCAGAGAGAGGAACAGAATTCAATCCTCAAGGGCACTTTTCGTCTGACTAGCTTACCCATGAAACCATTTCCCCCCCGCCCCCCACAATCTTCTCCCCCACTCTCTACATACCCTCAACATCTACAGGTTAAACAGTTTTTACAGACAACAGTCTCTTTCAATACATAAGCCTGAAGCTGCACTGGGGCCAGATCTCTCCCTGAGCCTGAATAAGTAAAGACCCTGTAGAATATAATGTAGTGAATTAAAAATCATCACAATGAACAAGCACAAAGAAACCAAATTAAGATTTGAGACATTCTGAAAACTGACATTCCTTAATTTTAGAGTATGCAGTACCAGAAATTTGTTACTAGTCTTTTAAAAGTGATATTAAGGTACACGGCTGCTGTACAAAAAGACAGAGAAACAAGCAGATTCAGAAAGGAAAAAAAATTTGCATAACCAATGCAGACCTGCTTTGTAATACTAACCCACAAGCAGTGTTTTTACCCCTCCCTTTAAATAAACCCCAGCTCTCTGAAGCATCATTTTGATTCTCACAGGCTCCACTAAATTGTACAATGATCTGGCTAGTTAACAACTTGCCTTTTTCAAATTACAGATCTTAACACAAATAGAACATAAAATGGATTTTTCCTTAAAAGTGTAACATTTCTGTGAGATGTTCAGTAGTACTGGTGTCAGCACAGAACTAAAAACCAGAATATGCTATATCATTGTAGTAGGGCTTGGAGAAATCAGTAAAGCAAGTGCATCAATTAGGAAAGGAAAGGAGGCTGCACGTATTTGGAGCAGATGCGCCTGGGTGTAGATGGACAGGTCTGAAACACAGTGTCCAGGCAACTGATGATTCTCTAACAGGAAAGTGTACTTCTTGTCTCAAAAGACCCAGAAGTATTTACCAAGCACTTTCTGCAAGGATTATGTACTTTTATCACCTATGACAAAGCAGCCCAAGACCCAGAACCTTGCAAAATCTCTCAAGTATAATGAAAGTAATGAGATTCTAAAAATAATGGCAGCCACATGAGAAACTGGTAAAGTGTTTTAATTACTAATTCTCTTATGGTACAACAAAGTTCTTCCTTAATAACTCAACAGAAGCTCCCTACACAAGAGGGTACTCCAGAAAAACAAATGGAGATGTCTACTTTTAGAACACAAATAACTGCAACAATTTTTTTTTAACCAAATGACTTGGAATCTTATTGAAATATAATTTGTGAGGCACATTTACAGAAGTTATAAATAAAAAAGGACTGTTTTACTTACATGAATGGCATTGTTAGCATTCATCAATACAAGACATACTTGCAATACTTCATATCGCTTCTATCTCAATTTATCACATTAAATGTAAAACATTTGACTAAGAGTTCAAAAGCTTTATATACCCTGGAAGACAAATTCCATCAAGCTGAATAAACAAGACTAATCCAAGCCTTTCTTAAAAAAAAACCCAAGACTCAAAGTATTGTAGTAATATTTTTTAAACAATATTCCATGTATTTTACATTTGATGTCGTTTTCTTGCACTATATAAAAGAATAACTCAAAATATAGAACCATACTATTCCCACATGGGACAATCAAAGTTTGCAAGCAACTAAACCAACATTGTTTTAAATACTGAAATTCCAACTACACAAGTTTCCAGGAATCCTAGAATTCATGCAGGTATTTACATGGGAGTCAAATATGACTGCTGCCTAAATACTGATGGACTTATGCTCCCAAACAGACAGGCATGCTAAACTTTTATTCAGTGATAATATTTACAGATCTCCAGTCAGACTCATGTTTGTAAACAGAAAAATTTCGCTTTCTTTACCAAATGAGTCTGCAGAAATCTTTAGCTGGCTCTGAAATATAAGTGACTATCGAATAAGGGCACACAAACAAAAAAACTTGCTGTTCACTGCATGAATAAGTTGCACCAGAAGTTGAAATTCTGAAAGGCTCTCTTATGGCAAAATAAAACAAAAACATGAAGAGTTAATTCTATGAGCAATTTTAAATTATTCATATTTATTCTGTTCTCACTAAACACTTCAACAAGAAATGTTAATTATTACACAGTTTTCTATGATCAGTTTCATCAGTTTTTTTCTATTATTCTACAATTAAAACAAAGTAAAATAGAATTGTTTAGAAGGTCTCTTCATAGAAGGGAAACTTTTGATTATTTTCAGTAATTCAGTAGTTTTAAATAGTGAATCTCCTCTATCACTATTAAAAAGCAAGCAAATGTGAAAAAGATCTCCACAATAGTCTTCAGTTCCGGCAAGGCATTTTTATTTATAAATTACAAAGTAAAGTATTGCCTACATAAAGGGAATTAATTCTTTGTTCAAAATACACATCAGAGTAAACACAGGAATATTCAAGAAAATTAACTCCATATATTGGTTGGTAATTTGTTCAATTTTATGCCTTTTCCAAGAACTGACTTGTTCCTTCTGCCCACACAGGAAGTAACCATTTGGGATTTGCTCAGCAGTCAAGGATAAATAAAAATGCCATCAACAAACCTCAAAGTTTTAATGATAAAGTTAAGATATAACTAAGAGACAGTTTCAGGGCAAAAATTATCCCAAGTGTTAGCACAGTAAAAGAAAAAGGCCAGAGGATTTTTGGAAGATCAATATGAATTTGCTGACTTCCACAGAGATAAAACCTAGAAATTGAGACCTTTACTATTATCTGCAACTCTTTACCAGATAAGGAGAAATAAAAGTAACACATTGCTTCTGGGGAATTGCTACTATTGCACTGATTAATATAGAAACTATGTAGCACAAACTAGTTATCCTCCAGGAAGCACGGCAGTTGCATTATACTCACAGCCTTTTTCCCCCCTTTTATAAAATGTGATTTCTTGCACACAATATTTAGCAATTGTATGCAGTCATATAACATGCACCCCTGAATGAATAAGTTGCCCATCAGCTAGATAAGTTTATCTCTAGGATGAAAAAACCCAAACAAACAAACCAGATTTTTTCTAAAGTTACATTTGCTAAAATTCTTAACAATCACCTAGAAAAATAATATTTATTTTGCACAAATACACGTCTTCTTCCCATATCTGATTTTTGGCACTTGTGCTGTTCACCCTGGCAAGCAAAACACAGAAAGATTAACGCTAACTTCTTAAAACAGATTCCATGTTCCAAATGCTGTCATAATTTTCTTGTACCTTTCAAATTTCAGATTCCCCTAAATGGAACAGTGGCAGCTGGAAAAGCTTGCACCACCTTATCACAAAATTGTATTGCACTACAGTAGCTAAGATCTTCCAATGACATTAAATAAATGCAGCCACATCATGTAATGAAGTAAAATTACATTGTTTTCTAACAAATCTTACTGGAAACAGCATTGACAAGACCCCATTTCAATTCTGTTTTATGCCACACAATGAACAATGCCACAGATGAAATGCTGTGGTCTCACAAGGGCATTTCCAGCAAATGAGTCTCCACAGACTAAAACCATCATTCTAAATTCTGTACTATCTTTGACTCTATCTTCTAACCTTTTCTTTCTACCACTTGACAGAATTAGTATTTGATATTTATTTGATAAGATAAACTTGAATTTCGCCCAGTAAGTATGCTCTGGCTGCCATTACATTAAACCAGCACAGATATCCATCAATTCGAATTGCTAACACTAATATGAGGAATAATACTAATGACAAGAAATAATATGCTTAAATGCTTTTTAAAAATAAGAATGGCATCTGAAACCAAAATAAATATTTGATAGCTCTGGCAATTTTCACTTATTTTCAACTGTGAGTTCATATAGTACTATTATAGAACTAGAATAATGCTAATAATGATTAAAATATTCAATAATTATGCAAATTTAGAGTTTGCTTTTTGACGTTCTCCTAAATTAGTAACAGGCTGCACACACAGAAAACTTAACAAACCAAGGTCTTTATTTAGTATGCAACCAAAAATATAACTGCAAAATATTAGCTATGTGTATTTTAACAAAAAAGTTCAGTCAAGTTGCATCTGCATGGATGTTTTTGATACTCATGCAAAATCACTTACAAGTCAAAGACACTGCATGAAATTGAAACCTTTACTAATGCCAAGGTTTGACCCAGGATCCAAAATAAATCTGCATGTAGAGACCCTTGTACCTACACAAAGCACCAATTACTTCAAATAAGGTTTTGTCTGTGCACTAGAGTCCACCCATGTGGAGCCAATTACTACAGCAGAGCCATTATATGGTTCATTTCCCCATACCAGCTTGGCAAGAGGTGTACATGGGTGTAGGAAGTGCAAAAGAACCTTCACTAATAAAGCACCTCAAACACACATCCGTGCACTGTAATATTTAATGTTACAACAAACACTTCTTCAATGGGACTAGACCACGCACAGCAGTAAATATTGCAGGGCAGTTTCCAGTCTGAACAGTATTTTTCAAGTTTCTCTTTTTGGCCACCAGTGAAATCCAACTCTCTTTTTTTTACAAAAGCTTGAGTAATTATGTAGATCCTTAATCTACGTCACATATTTCTAACAATACCTGAGAATTCCTAAGAATGTTGAGAGGTTGTAGGATTTGAACAGAAGGTGTGAGAAAAATGTCACAATTGCATGTACTTCAAGTATTATGTTTATAACAGTAGAAGCACTGATATTATTTATTGATAATGTCTGGTATCATTCCAGGTCTAAATGGGAAAGTTGCTGTTAGAAATAATTATTAAAAATAGGAGGAATCCACTTGAGTATAAAAATCTCTCCCCCACTGAAAGTACTGAAGCTCCATCTAGAGGCTTCTCTCCCTCTACTGTCATTTGTGGTATATGTAATATCACCTAGAAATGTGAACAATATTAAATGTCAGAGGCTTCCTTTGTACCTCCTCTTTTGTTATTCATAACGGGTTCTTGCCCTGAACCTTTGCCCGGCAACACTAGCTCCTTCACTGCCATCAAGTGGTAAGAAACCCAAACTGAACTTAAAAATGTAAAATCTCAATCATCAGATTAAATGATCAGTATGGTAGAGAGATAACTGTAATTACTGAATACTGAAAATCTTTATGGTTCTTTTCATTGAAGTTCTGATATATCTACTCCAGAGCACTACAGTGCCTCACACAATGAATTCAACATTGGTTTCAAATCTCTTTTTGTAAGCTTTATTTTTACTTCAAATTGCACAGAATAAAAATCTACATCCATATTCCCCAACACTAGATTTAGAAAAAGAAAGGTATCACAATAAAAGATTTTTAAGGAATAATACATGTAATGCTTAACACTTTCAAAATATTTCATTTGGCAATTAGGAGGAATTTCATAACATAATTAGAAGGAATAGCACAAACGTCTCCTCAGACTTTGTGTTGCCTGTTGGCAGTATCTCAAAAGAAAGGGCAAAACAGCAGCTCATCTCTGCAGCAGTGTCTAATGCAGCAAGTATGCAGCTATGTCAGTCTCTTTGTGCTCCACAGCTGTAATCAACTGTGGACATTTGTTATGTCAGGAGGAGGCTTAATGCTCTACAATCACAAGTGACCTACTGGGAAACAAGCACACAACACACTAAAAAACTGGGAGGGTTTCTCTAGATCAAATAAATAGGAAAAAGAACTAACAAAGTAACAGCAGAATGGAGCCAGGCTGCAGACCTTGATTATTTCAATTTCAACCCTCCAGTGACTTATGGTACAACTACTCCCATGGTTGCCCATCATTCCCACATAGAGCCCTTTGAGTTACAGAAACCCCACAAGGTCTCCACCATGACCAGGAATACCACTAAAATAAACCTCCTAGCACATATCCAGTGTCACTGCACTAGGAGCTTCTATGTGCTCCTGCATGCACACAATCTTGTTTCACCATACTTTCTTCTCAGCTGTTATTCCAATTGGGTATTTTGCCCTTAGCAGAAGATAAAGTACAAAGACTTCTTGGTGTTGTCCTGTTAGACAGGATAGCCCAGCATATGCAATGGAGCTTAGGAATTCAACTTCTGTTACAGAAAACTAAAAACAGAAAAAGGAATAGTTATCAAATTAAAATGAAAACGAAAAAAAAAACAGTTTTGATGGCAAAGATATTCTATACCTTATCATTTCTTCATTGGTAAAGAAAGAACTATTGATGTATTTCTATCAAATCCTCTGTCCACCAGTCCACAGATTGAATCTGATCTGTGTAATACTGGGTGGCCACTTACCTACTTCTAACTGAGCAGAGTAAGCTCTGCTGAAAAGAAGGCTCACACAAAGCAGTCTGCTAAAACTTTGCCATTGGAAAAGCAACCTCCAGACAGCCAAACTTCCCAGCTGGAAGAGGTCAGTCTGAAAGATCTGACTTCTGTGTTTGCTTGTCCCTGGAACCCAGCCTGCTCATCCAAAGACACTTTGTTTCTAGACCAGCAATTTTCAAACACAGTTGTAAAAAATTGTCCTTCAAAATAGTAATTGATACAACACCTACATATTGAAATTTAGACCACATCAAGTATTTATTTGAGAATTACTTTAAAAAATCCACAAATAATAAAAGTATATATTGGGAAACTTCGGACAATTATTTCTTCCACAATGTTGGGAAAGGAGGGATAGAACTAATACTGGCAGGCAGGAGTAAAAACGGATCTTCAGAAATTACATGAATAAGAAGAGACTAAAAACTGAACAGAAATCAGTGAACTAGCAAAGACAAAAAACAAATAAATAAAAAAGCACCCACAACAACATCAAAGTACATGAGGATTTTTTAAAAAATGGCAGGATTAAAAAAATGGGAATATACAGGGCAACTGTAACACGCAGCCTAAAGCCACATGCAGCTTTAATATCAAGGCAACACTAAGTGCCTGTTGCTTGGCAATTCATCTCCAGGTCCAACTGAAAAGCCAAAACCAATTTTAGACAGTCATTTTAGCTACAGAAAGCATAGGGATTAGACAAAGAGGGTGTTCCTGAAGTAATTGAAATGTAAGTTAACCAGGGTGCATGCAGCCACTTTAGCTCCCGAGCTGAAAGGGTGGACTGAATTTATGATGAGCAGTGAAAGCCACAGAAAAATTTGATGGCAGCAGGAATACATTTAAAAACAAACCAACCAACCACACAATAAAGAGAAAAGATGACCTCAAAGATTAGGAGTGACAAACAGAAGACATTGGAGATTAAAAAGAAATAAAAAAACCCTTAGTTTTTCCTCCCAAACATGATTACATTTAGTTTGAGCTGATTGCAGATCTCTCAGAAGAATCGAATACATTGATAAGAAAAAGTAACCAGAGAAAGGGTGCTTTAAAAGTTACAGATATCCCTGTAAAGTATCCCTGATTGATAACTCTAGTTTTTAATGAGAGGATAAATTAAAAAAAAAAGGAAAGGGACTCAAGAGGCAAGGTACAGTATAACTCAAGCAGAACAGAGAGGACTGTCAGACTGTTCATTCTTTCAGCCTCTAAAAATTACAGCAGGAAAAAAACCAAAAAACAACTAGCACAGAAGCCACGGGAAATGTCATCAAAGAAGAGAGAATAATTATTAGCCCCAGAACTGCATTGCAGAAGGTTCCTAGGATGTACTTACAAAGCTGTAACAATACTCGAGCATCTCAACCAGCACAGCAGTTCTCAGCTGCGGCCACAAGGGACCTCGGACACCACCCTCATTAAAGAAACACTCCGTACTGGCTGGGTGAAAAACAAAGCTTTAGACATGCCAAAGAACAAGAAACCATTTACTTAACTGTCTCGTACTCCATCATTATTCCAGGATTGACAGTTTGAAGAAAGGGATTTCATTTGGGGGCAAAAGGATGTAAAAAGAAAAAAAAAACCCAAAAACACAAAACAAAAAACAAAAAACCAAACCAAACCACCAGGAAGTCCAGCAAGCTAATGGCAATAAAAACTGTAAGCCTGTTGCCAAATATTAATCTAGAAAATGAAGTCCTGGTAGGCAGGTCTAAACAGATCTGCTGTGAAGTCTAGAGAAATCAAGAGACTTAAGAAAAAAAAAATTATCAGTATAGGTCATTTTAAGGTTTTGTTTGCATCTTTTCTGGGTAAAGAATATAACAAAGCTCAACTAAAAACATGGAGGAAGTCTACAAGGAAGCATCATCTTCCTTTTTGGGGTCACAGGTGTTATCCTAGTGGTAACTAGAAGGAAACCTGCCTTTGCTCTTCTCTTTCAAGATGGGACTACCACTGGGACTCTAGAAGAAAGGCTGTGGCCTACAAATTGAAGATCAACTCACCCAAAACATTGTCTGAACCAGGCTTTGGCAGAAAATGGGGTAGGCATTCATACTTTATCCAAATAAAACCACCAAGGTCCAACTTAAACAGAAACCAAAGGACAGCATAATAGGCAAGATGCAACTTTGAAATGCCATCAAAAGATCAGCAATGAATCTCTTGAAGATCAGCTCTTTTCCTTGGGTTATATTAGAAACTACAACACTTTTCCTGACACTTGAAAAGAAACACAATTTTAGAATAAATATACCAGAGCACATGCAATAATTCTTGCTAAAATCATCAATTCAATATTTATCTTAAAAATTTAATGCAGAAGACCTTAAGCCTGTTAGGCAATCAGCAAGAGTGACCATAAGAAACTTTCCTGGAGTAACTTGTTCTTCTTCTGCTCTCCTTCCTCTTGTCAGTGTGTTGGGCCTCAGCAAAGCGCTACCCTGCACAGTGCATCAGCTTAACTGATAGATTTTACACTAGTATAGCCCATCCAGAGTATTTTTTCACCTCTTGCAATGATGTCTTTCCTAAATCAAGTCATTGCAAGACAGACCCTTGTGTAAACAAATCCTGTTTTCAAGGTGCCTGCTGCCAGTGCATGAATCTGTTACTATCAAAATTCAATAGATCGCAGAGCACAAGCATTGGGCTGAGTCAGAAGAGCATTTTCTAGACTGAAAAATTATCTCCAATACTCTTACCATAGTCTAGCACAGGAATTAATACCTTGCATATTAATTCAGTCATACCAAAAAAAAGACCCCAACAGTTAAGCAGGGAGGGCAGGGGAAAGATCTGGTAATTTCCATATTTCTCAACACACACACTGGATTTTTTCATGTTTTAGAGTATCTGAGATACCAGGGTCCTTCACGGAGTCTTAATTTTTCTTTTTACCACTACTTCAGGATTCATACCATCTCATCTTTAACTGGCAATACTGGTTTCACTGTATAACTGGACAAAAGACCAGATTTTTATCATGAGTTTGTTACTTTTCACCTTTGCCGACTTATACAAGATTCCATCTTTCTAGGCATTCTTACCTTCATGCCTAAAGCCATTAATAGATTGGGAGGTGGGGAAGAGGGAATACTGACAGTTTTTTGCACATGAATCTTTTAATCCATCCACCCCTTGCCAGTGGAGAGTCCAAGAGGAACCTCTAGTTGAGCAAGCTACCTCCTAAGAACAGTCAAGATAATCATCTTACTACATTATCCTGTGAATCTCATACTCAGGTGAAGCACGGCAATGACTACAATGTATGTACTCCTTTCAGGCTTGCAGCCAAGCACTCTGAGACTCCACAAGCAAACCTGGTGTAAGCTGGGGGCGGGGCAGGTGCTTGGTTGTACAATAACAGCAAGTTCTACACTTGCAGCTGGCATGGGAAATAGTTTGTATATTTGTCTTAGCTGAATTGCAAAATATTGAATACTTGATGAAGATACAATTCTATCTTGACTGAGAAATCAATTTCAGAAAGCAAGCTAGTCCAGTACAGTCTTTCCTGGCCATAGTATCAATCCAATCACGTCTAACTAGCTGCCATGAAAGGCTCTCATATCTCATGACAGCAGACAGGATTACCAATACCCCGATAATAATGGGATGCCACTAATTCAATGACAGTGTCTTCGAGTTAATCTGTTAGAAAAGACCCCAGAAGCTACAGGAATGCATCTTATATATTCCAGAAGTGAAGAAACTCACATTTTACAGCCTTCTGTTTCCTTTAGGTCAGAAATTCAAAAAGATATGTCCCTGTTAACAGTTGTCTAAATACCAGCTATATTTTCTTCTACAAAAAAAGTATTTTTGTGTTAAAAATCTGAATTTTGAGGCAGTCAAACACACAGAAGACACATGAAAGAATGTTTCTTAGAAAGAAAACATGGATATCCATATTCAGTGTTAAGCAGTGTTTATTTTCACAAATACATTTACAAGGGAAGTGAACATTCTGCAACGCAAAATGGCAACCTGTGCAAGAACACATTTTAAACAGGTGTCCAAATTTACGTTTTAGACTTCAGATATTACAAAATGAATGCCAACAAATCTTTTGTACAGAAAATTTTAAAACAGCATGATTTAAAATAGGAAGTATAATATCAAGATCAAAGTTCATGCTACCATTAGGGCATGATTTTTAATTTAAGTGCATTTTTCTTCAACTCTATCCCTTTTTATTGGAGAATGTAGTATTACCTAAAAATTTTGGATTTAAATACAGTCCACTCAAACATACATCTTCAGAGACTGAGAGAATTAAATATTACAGTTTTACCTAAAAATCTAGATAAAGCTAACTATCTATTGCAATTTGCTGTCACACTGAGACAAACTGCAGCCTTTAAGGAACAATCACAGGTCCAACTGTTAATGGAACTCAAACAAAAAAGTATTTACTACCAACACCTCTGCTACAAAACCCTCCATCTGAACTCTGCAGCCAGTACACAGTACCTACAAAACTACTGTTCCCAGAAAACAGTCTGATTTCATCACCCCACACTTTTTTCTAGATACTGTTTCTTTGTGTTCTCAAACTTGACTTCTCAATGTATCACATTAGATACGTGGATGCTAGCAAAGAGCACAGTCTACCCTAAATTCTCATCTCTTGATGATAGTCAAGAGATGCGTGGAAGCAATGCATAGGATTAGAGATGGGGTTTAATTACCTTAAATAGGATCTAGAACTATGACTTTATTATGTCCCTAAACAATAAACAGATCAACTTTATTTAGAAGAAAAAGAAAATTGATTATACAATAAAGAACTGTACTAAAACCTTGAAACTCAATACCTTTTATCTGATACAACTTTCAGCTTTAGTATGTCCAATTAAAGCTCCTCCATTTCAAACAAGTTCCCTGCTGCAAAATTTATCTCAGCAAGTCTCTACCTTTTAAAAACTTCTAGAAGTGAGGGTATTTCATAAAATCCACCATGTTTCTCCTCACAATGTCAACATCCAAAAGAAAAAATAAAAATTGAATTTTTCACTGTGATTTATACAACAAACAACACCATACCAAAATCTTGCCTAAACCAGTAGGAATAAGCCAAGACATAGCAAGTAAGTGCTACTGTCAAAACTACAATAGCTGGATTAAAATAATCTTATTGTCTCCAAAACAATACATTTAAGTACATCACAGTAAGAACTTTGCTGCAGAATTAATAAATCCACAGATTTACTATGGTATAAAGGAACCACAGTAAGTCAAAAAGGAGGGAGGGAGAGGGATGACAGGACACAAACCAACTCTGCTTAAGTCCCAACTTGAGTAGTAACAAACTCAAGCCCTCCATTTTACCTCCTGAAAAGAGAACTACTGTCCATGACTCAGATGTTACACAGTTAAGGCCGGTAACTAAAGCAAAGTGACCAGAAGCAGGTGATATATTCCTGAACTCCCTAGGGATAGCTCAGTTAAAAGCTTGAGTTCCTATGAAAATGTGCTTAATCATTCATGTGTAGCAATTAATCAAACAGGAGAAACCATGTAACAGCAGCTATTCTTCCTCCTAATGACAAACAACCACAACAGCAACATGGTGGATTTTTGTGCCAGTTCCATTAGAATTCATGGAATGCATAGCTAAAAAAGTGTGCTGCCTACTTCTTTCCAGCATGTTACTGAGGACTTTTGTATTTGTCCAAGCAAACTAGAGTGGCAATTTATTTAATTTTCAAAACCCTTTTATTTCTTCAGATGTAATCAAAACCAGGATGCTGGAGAATGCTTGATGACAAAACTATGAAAAGCTTCATTCAGGAATAAAGCTACGGCCATGTAATTTAACAATTCACTTAATTAATCTTCCCTGATGGAGATGTTCAAGAGATTCCCACACCAACACATTCTTTGCAGGTCAAGAGAAGCTAATTCAACTTGAAATACATATTAGACATATTACCCCAAACAGACAAACTAGACGCTAAGAAGTCAGGACCATGGCTTTCACCTGAGACTGCTGAACGAAATTTATATACAAAGCTGCACACCTGCAGGTGAGGAAGGTAAGCCAGTGCTACAAAGAAAATGTCACCAGGGACCTGGCAATTTTGAAAAAGCTCTTGACAAGGTTCCATACCAAAGACTATTAAAGAGACTAACTTAACACAAGATGAGAGGGAAAAGTCTTACGAATAGAAAATTAATGAACAGGATACAAAAAGCAAAGTCTAATGGCCAGTTTTCAGGGCAGAGAAGAGGCAGCTGAAAGGTCTCCTGCTGGGGGATTGGTGCTGGGACTGGATTCATTCAGCATTTTCAAAGACAACCTGAAGAACCAAGCATGCAGTGACACTAAATGTTTTGGGTAGGTACCAGACACAATCTAGAGAATACCAAATCAAGTGACCTAGCAAAAAAGTCAGAAATAAGATTTAGTGCAGGTAAGACTGTTGCCTTAAACTACACCTTTCCTACACAGAGCAGAGCTTGCAGCTGGCAATTATAAATCACTAAGTGATCCAAGACACATTGCTGACAGTTCTACAAATCCACTGTATAGCACCAGACTGAAAGGTACCACCAGGAATGTACCTTTGAACGTTGTTAATCAAAAACTGTGGCAGCTGAAAGGTACAAGGGGCAAATGGACGGCAAAACACTGTTAGGTTCACATGTGCTCCCCAGTGACACCATCTATTGCCACCAGCTTTATTGCTTTTACTAAAGAAAGAAGTGCAAGGATAATACAGAAGTGCATAAATAATAACAAACGAGTAGAAACCACACAGAGCACATTGACAGCATTCAGCATTGCTTGAAGATATCCAAGGAGCTTATGGATAACATGGAGGGATGCCCTAATTCTCTTCTTGGGAGACTAAGAAGACTACAGAATGGAAACAGGCCCTCATAGACATCAGGATGCATTGCTCAAGACAATACCAGTCTATTATTAAACATCTGCAAGGCAGACAAGGCAAGCATGTTCAGTACTCTCATAGGCAGATAGCATTAAAAATCACATTATTTTTAAACTGATACAACAGCTATTGTCCTTAAATCTAAGTTCACTAAACAGAGGTCTGCACCGCCTCCAGAAAACTAAGGTGCCTACAGATCATATCTGTTTGTAGGTAAGAAAGGTGAGTATAAGTGTATGAAAGGCCAAACTCATCATGATTGATGAAATTCTTAAGTCAGTAACTAATTGATAGAGACTTAACCTATCTCTCCAGCAGACAGTTAGTTTCATTTTTATTTCCTTTAAAACAAAACAAAAAACCCACACAACTGCTTTCTAATTAAGCACCTAGTATTACTCAACCAGAAAACAAAGACCAAAAATATTTACTAAATGGAGTACTGGTGCACTCCAGCATGGGAACTCTGTACTATGTAAGTGAGAATGAATGTAAGTCAGCTACAATTAATTTTCAGATACAGCACACAGATACAGAAGTTGCTCTTTCATCACTCTAAGCTGCAAAAAACAACTGATTGGCTGATCCCCTCAATCTGTGTTTCAACTATGGAAACTCAGTTCTCACCAGACACAATCCAACATTCAAATTCATTGCTTTGTTTCGAATGTTGCTGGCTTAGCTCGGAGTGTGGAAACACTACTGAAGTAGAAATAGAAAATTCTGAAGTAGAACAGAAACTATAAGCCACACGGGTTACAACAATACAGAAGAAATACTTTTTATTCAATGGATAGGTAGACTCAGGCTAGAAAACACATTTCTTTCAAGTTTTTAATCAACTGAAAGACATTCATGAATTGAATAAGATTTTTAATAAATCTTAATAGGAAATGGGAAGAGGCTTCCCTATAGGATTAAATTTTACAGACTTTTTTGTACTGTAACATTTTAGCAGCCACAGTTAGACACAACATCCAGTAAAGCAATTTAAAATATGACTTAGACTGTCACAAAGTTAAATGGCATACAAACTACTTAGTCTCCCATCACAGCATTAATATCCCATAGAAGAACACTAGAAAAATCACTGAGTATGAAATGGTGATTACTAAATATGAAAGCTAGCCTAAATCAGTTTGATAAAACTGAATTAAAACTGATCAATTTGATAAAACCAATTTAGGTTAAGTAAATAGATAAAATTAATAAAGCATTGATCACACTAAAAAATCATTTGCAATATTTTAGGGGTAGGTAAAAACAATCACTGCCCCTTAAAGGAGAAGCTATTCACCCCAAATCAGTACAATAAGGCTATTTCACAGCTGTCTCATGTCCTCATCAGCACTGAATGCTTCCTTCAACAAGTGAAAGTACTTTACAGTGTTGGAGACAGCAGCATTTCATAATTACAGCCCATGTGGCAAGAACCCTCTAGTTCTTCCTTCTCTCTTCAGTCATAAAAGGATTGCAGAGTGATTTTATTCCAACAGCTCCTATGCATCGTCTGGTTTCCTCCACAAATTTTCCAGATTAGCACTGATAAGGATGAATTTCAGATCTATCAGAGACTGCATATGAACTTTCTTCACTTCTCATCCCACTGCTCATTTGACACCAGTAAGAACAGTTTGCAAGGCCTGAAACCAGGTCATTTAAGAAATCTGCACTTAAGCAAACCCCCAGATGAATACACAAATCAGGAATACACAATCCTGCTTTAAACTGTTACTGTTTGCATAACTGTAACATACACCACGTGTACAACACATTGCCACATACCTGAGACTGTTTACAAATCACTTTTATACAGAGCTAGTAACAACCAAACAAGACTGACACAAACAATAAGCAAAAGAAACCCAGAAACCCCAAATCTCCTCATAATTTAGGGAAACCCAACAATTTTACACTGGGGGGGGGGGGGGATAAGCGAACTTTTAACCTGCACAGCATCTAGCTAAGCAAAAGCACAAAGACTAAGAAGCAAATCAAAAGCAAAACTGAAGGATTTCGTATGCTGCATGAATTTTGTTAGCCCACTAGGATTCTGTGGAAAACCAAAACATTTCAGATATTAAAATTAATAAAAGGAGGAAATTAATGGATATCAGACCCATTCTTAGAGACAAAAAACCCCCTTTGTTATCACTTATACTCTAATTCTTACTGGCTCAGCTGCACAACAGCACCACAGACTCTTTGTTACCAGCTCTGCTGAGAGCACAAGAAGCACCAAACCAATTGAGGAACATGTTATAAGCTGAATTTTCATTTTATTTTTTAAATTTTACCACATACTTTAACTTAAAATAGCACCATAGATACCTCCAATACCTCCCTTAAAGCTACAGTTTTCTCTAGATCTGTTTAGAAAACCACATTAATCTTAATTGTAAAATGACTCTAGATGGAGCATAAAAGCTTTATCATTCCACAGAATGAAATAAAGGCTGCCTCTAAGATTTGCTTTTTTTCTACACAGCTTTACAGACAAATATGATGGCTACAATCCACAGCAGTCAAGTAGTAAATGGGAAGTTGGGAAGTTGTTTACAAAATTCCATGTTAGAACAATTACATAGCTGCTTCAGATACCAACATAGGCATATACTTAGAACTTCAGCAAAGGAGATGAATTTTGAACAAGCATAAAACATAGAGCCTTTTGTGAGCACCAAAGGCCACCAGCACAGGTTACCTACCCTTCTTCACTAAGAAATTGGTCAATCCCTCCAATGAATTACAGGTCAAACACAGAACTACTTGGGAAAAAAAACAGCCCATTTTTTATTTCTGCAATTTGAAGATCAAGCTATTATGGATACATCCTTAAAGGATTAGTGAAGCAAGAAGTACAGAAAGAGCTGAAACATTATTGCTGTTGCAGACAGAAAAAAACCAAAACCAAACCAATTCAACACTGCTTGTTTTATCCTTTTTACTGCACTTTGCATACTGTGAGTTCCCTCGGGTTCACAAACATAGTCGTTTCTCATTGCTGTATGTCCTTCTGCACAGCAAGAAAGAAAAAAAAGATAACCTGAAAGAAATCAGGAAAGTACTATATGAATGGATTGTCAGGTAAAGTTAAGAGTAAGTGCCTTTAAAACTACTTAAATTGGTAGATTCCAAAGCACTTTTGTGTCTTGAAAAAAGGAGACAAAAATGAAAGAAAAAAAAAATTCTTGGACAACATCCAAGCAGAAATTTAATAGGCAACAATACAGAAAACCCCTTTTTATGGAAAATACAGGCTTTACGTGTCTAGATGTCTCAATCATTTTTATATGCAACAATAGTGAACAAAAAGTTATGGGCAAGGCACTTACAGAATAGAATACATTATCTATCAGCAGTTTACCTGTAAGTTCAGCAATTTTTAAAAAATCCCAAAACACACAGAAACCTGTACCCTGCACCATCCCCAGTTACAAATGCTGCAGTTATCATTAGCACTTCCCTGTGGTGACTCATACAAGCAATCAAACTATCCAAAATGGAACAACTTTGTTCTGCAGGATCCAAGTGGATAATCTCAATGATGACTTCACACTACCTTAATAATTTACATCTTTTGGGAAAAGCAGTTTCCAGAACTGCTGAAAATCTCAGTTCCATGTATAACTTAAAAGTAACAGATTCAGAGAGGAAGTTTTAAATCATGAAGGGATGCAGAATTGTGTCACAGTAACATACTGAGAAAAAACACACAATTACTTTTATGGAATGAACTGACATTGCAGCTAAAGCCACTGGAAACAAAACTAGATTTCCTAATGCTATTCCTGTTTGAACCAGTGCAATGGACTATTACTGCCTCAATGCTGACAGCATATTCATGGGCTTAAAAGAAATACCATTTCAGGAATTACTAAAATCCCTCAGTGTCCAAATAAAGGTCTGCTACTACTATCACCCAGTTGTGTATTACAAAAGTTAATTATTTTTGAAAGCTTGGAGCAAGAAAATTGAAACATTTCATCGTTCCAACTGAGAACACTGATGTTGCAATTGACAGTGCATTGAAATCTAATGCCTTCAATTTAGATCTCCTTAACATACACTTTGAACAAGAAGTAGAAAGCAATCTCAAAACAGGCTGAGGCCATCAGACATGATGTTTAATCACTAGCTGAACAACTTTGTTTTGTCAGAAATGAGTGGACACCAAGGTGCTACATGGCTCCATGTCATTTCACAGCACAACACTTTTGAAGGTCATAACAAATATCTTATTTGTCATGCAAGACAAAATAATCTTACAAAACAAAGCAAGAATAGCTTACAACTCGTAGTTTTGACACAATCATCTGAAAAAGTGATGTTATAATTGCATGCGAGTCTAGTTTTGTCTCACTTCATCAAATACTTCCAAAGCTTGGAAGACTGAAGCACTATCACCAACCTAGATTTACACTAAAACTTTCACAGATGATGCACACTCCATGATTTTCACAACACTGCACCCACATATATTAACCTTAAAAAGCAGCAGGGAGGAGGACAGTCTGAAGTGTCAGAAGAGCAACCAAAATATGCCTATGGAGTGCGATCCAGCTTGGTTGGGAACAACAAACAAACTGCTGAGTTTCTGAGCTACCCCTCCTTATTTTCCCCCTTCCTTGCTTTAGTTATGTGCACCTTGCCTGCCAGGAAAGACAGAACTGCATGGGTACAGGTAGGCTGTCCTTGATAAAGATTTGAAAGAATTCCTTGGACAGATACACATGAGGGAGAGCTGTTTATTCCCATTTGAGGGGACTAATCTATGTACTCAAAGTTCCCTGGAAGTTCTATACAAAAAATAGTTTCATCTAGATTTTTTGCTGGACAATAACTCATTCAAAGCCAGAACTACGGCAGTGCCAAACAAAACAACACTGACAACTTCCAAGATTGCCATTTCTGAAAAATAGGTTACCAAATCTACATCCAATAACTTTACTTATATAACATACAAATTCACAATTTTTGAACTGTGGAGATGTATGCATTGCATGCCATCAGTCAATGCACTTGACTAAAACAGACCACGTAGAAACATCTTACTGAGAATTTTCTTCCGTCTCCAGTAACACTTGATAACACCATAAGAGCCACACAGTTTGTTGTGGTGTTCATTCCTGTTCTTACAGAGCCATGCCAAGAGGTAAAATTCAGTGTCAGCCATTTACTAGAAACCATAGTCTTAAAGGTGCAGCTACCTCATATTTTTAGTGCAGACCAGGAGTGCATGTGTAGAGCAATCTTCTTTACTGTTCCTACTGACTGCATATCATGAAGCAGTCCTGGAGTGCATGAACAGGATTCCTTTTGGAGAGAATTGAACCGTATGATGTGAAACCAAGAGTGCAAACAGCATGTTTCAACACAAACAAGCATTGAGTCCATGCAGCCAGTCTGGAATTAGCTCAACAAGAAAAAAAAATGAAATGCAAACAGTATGGACATCAATTCCACAGCACCAAACATTGCATTCTACAGACATAACCCTGTCAGATCCTGCTACTTGACACAGTACACAACAGCTCATCTGTTCCAGCGTTCTGAAAGAAGTCCATTAGCCCAACATATCCAGCTCATCTGGAGAGGTGGTGGTTTCCCAGAGCTATAGAAAGACAACTTCTTGGTTTTCATGTCTTGCACTTTCTTGGCGTTGTTAACATACCAATGTCTCACAGGCTGTCAGACCAAAATCAGATTCTGTACATGCAGTCCTGACTTTGTGCTGCAGCATCATTTAGCAAACCCATCATCTTGCAAAGGATATAAAGCTCTTAGTTCTCTACAGTAAAGCCACACAAACAGATTAGAGCCTAGTTCAATATAAATCTCATGTGCCATAAGAAAGGCATAAGCCAATACTGAAGAACATATCCCTCTCAACATTTTTCAGGTTATATATTTATCCACCATGTTGGCCAGCAAGTCCTACTTGTGTTAACTCTCCCTCAGGGAACCTGAGCTCCCAGGGCCTCTTCCACTACCTCAGAGAACCTTTCTGTGTTTGTTTCCCCATACTGCACAGGCCTAGCAGAACTTTCAACACCAACCCCTTCCCTTATCTGATTACCAGTGGAAGCCAAAGCCTCGTGCAGACCTTCCATGGTCCTAAGTGACACATGACATACGGCTCCACACAGCTCAATTCCAGCAATACAACTCATACATTCTAATACATCTTTACAAACAATGTTACCTAAAAATTTGTTGATCAGATCCTTTGTATCCAAGAACCATATCACAAAGTTTCAAAAGAAACTCAGGGACTTGTAATGCCTTCCTGGACGCAAGCCAAAAAAAGTGGAGGAACAGATAATACCCTTGAAGCCGTATTAACAAACTATAATCAAAAGCATATTTTGGGAAGGAGATCCATCCACAGGTTCAACTGATGCCAAGCTGATTCTTTAAAAGCGTATCATATTCAGGCAGGTATCAACTATAAAAAGCTGTAAGAGATGATAACATTAACTTGACCCATTCATTTGTCCACCATACAAGCTTGCAGCTCCTCAGATCTTCCTGGAATTCTTCCAAAAAGTTAACATCACATTTCCGTGTTCTCATTCTCAGGTAACAGGTCATCACATTACTGACTCTCCATAGCCTCTGGTTTAATTCTGCTGCTTCATTTGAGTTTTTAGATGAACGCTATTTGGTCCTGATTCCCTCGTCACTTTGAAACTGGTTATATTGAAGTGATTACTGAAATGATTATTACATCAGATCTGTCAAGAGTTTATGATTCTACTTCCTTCAGTAATCACTTGGGGGACAGGGAAATGCAACCTTTTCTCAAGCCAAAGGTTATGCCCCTATTCTGCTAGCTCAAACTTCTTGAGAACAGCTATGTTTTAAATGAGCCATTTAAGTTCATCACATCATCAGTTTAAGAATCACCAAAGAAATGGAAAGTAGAGCAATTCCCACACTGGTCAGAACAGCAATAGTAACAATGTAACAATGCTAGACTTCATCTTATGCTATGATACTATTAGAGCTGATTAAAAAAAATTAGATAGATTGTGTCCTTGTATAAAAGTCAGATACTTCTTAATCTAGGTGCTCAGCCCTTACACTTGGGGGTTGGACAAGAAGGGACCTTCCAACCTCAACCATTCCATGAGCATTTGCAGATTGCTCAGCCAATCCCCCTTTGAAATCAGGAACGAAGGTCAGTTATTTAACAGCCAAGACAGTCACAATCTTACTCTTTCTTTGTCATTCCACATTGAAAACCACAACAAAAATCACTTCCCTTAGACCATCCTCAATCTCTGCCATTGATATTAGAAAACACTACAGCAGCTCAAACCTAACACCTTACCAGAGCTGGATGAGTTATCTGACAATGCCAGGAGGCTTCCACAAGGCCCTCAAAATGACAAAACACAAAATCCATACTTCTGCAAGCATAGAGAAGCAACAAAACAAAACTCCAATCATTTCTACCCAACTTGAACGAAAAAATCCCCATGCCAGAGGCTTCACCAAAGCATGTTTGAGAGCTACAGCACTTCCCACAATGCCTTCTGCACCTTGTCAGTTGAGGTCAACATCAGCTTCTGACATCATGTATGAGTTCAACAATCAATGCCACAATTCTCCCATCAAAACCTCAGCGGCTTTAATGCCTTAAGGAAGCATTGGAGTCATTCCCTATATTTTTTCAAAACACAAGATGACATGTTCAGAAGAACTCTGGCAGCCCTGATACACTACTGTTAACAAACACAGTTGAGCATCCATATCTCAGATGTAGAAGTTACATCCTGAATAATGGAGAAGTATTCCCCCTCCCTGAAGTACATGAAGGAAGAAGGGATTATCAGGACGTGGTACAAGGCAATGAAATAGGAATGGGTGGGGGGAAAATCAAGCTTTGATGAATGAAAGATAACTAAACAGTTCAAAGGCGTGGCCATAAAGGCTATTGTCACACACACTGTCAACTCTCGTTGACAAGAAAACCACCAGAACACAGCGAAGGAAACCCTAGTGAAAGAACCTGTAAATCCACACAACATTTTTCAATCTTACGAATTCCTATTGAAGCTCAACTTCCAACACTGCATACCCTATTACTGCACTCACAGGTCTGTTCTGCTGCATGTGTCAAGTATCTAACACTATGGACTCCTCTAGTCTTGGCTATAATGACACGATGAGTGACTGCTTTAAACAAAAGTACACTTTAAACAAAAAAAATTGGTTTCATTTGCGTTGCACTTCCACCAACTTTTTCCCTGCTCCCACACTGCAAGTGATAAAAGTGTTTTGTTATGATTAGGAGTAGAAATGTGAACTAGCAGAATATTTGCTTGCTAAAATTAACATTTTGCTAAACGTACAGGGCAAGGTACAGATTCGGCCCTAGAAAAAAAGGATTGTGGAAGATGTTAACAAAGAGTTGCATACCAGACCTGAACATCACTAACAGAAACAAAGTTTTGCATTCCTAAATTATCTAACACTAAAATTGTCTTTGAAAATTAACACCTAGATTTTTAGGGTCTCAAAAATGAAACATGAATAGCAGTGCTTGCTGTGTTGCATAGATGATGGTATTCCATAGTATTTAACACTTGATGCTAAGAAGGACTGAAGGAAAAAAAGAGATGAGTCAGAGTCAGAACAACCACAGCCAGAATTTTTCAAAACTGGACCCTTAGATATTTTTAGACATGGCCTTAATGAAATGCACCTGAAAATACAGTCATTATTCTCAAAATCTACAAGAACTACATCAGAATAAACTTCAAGGTTGGCAGGGAAGCCATTTAAATAGGATCACTCACCAGAATATAGCAGAGAGAAGAGAGTACATTCTTCTGGAGAGAAGGTACTAGGGGGATAGAACATACTAGGAGACAGACAAAGAGCAAAGTGTCTTTTGGGCACTCTGGGTGAAGTAACAGATTATAAGGAATTGTGTGTTTAATTATTGAGAAGAAGAACACCGACTGGAACAAAGTCAAAAAGATTGTTAAGACGCATGTAGAGACATTGAGCAAGGTCACACACAGAGCAGAGCATCTAGAGATAAAGAAGGGCATCACATAGGAGCCCAGACAAGCGTTACAAGTTGAAGATGCCAAGTGGCAGCAAAACCAGCAGCCACATCTAAGATGTACACAAGAACCACGGGGTAAAAGTGTTCCTAACAGGAGTTCCCATCTTGACTACACTGGCATGAAAAATTAACTGAAGGTGCATAATAAACTCTTTAAGATAATCTTAGGTGTTACTTATCAAGGAGAGGTGAAAACCACACACAATAACCAAGATACATAGAAAGAAAACAAATATAACAGTCTACAAACCATTTACATAGCAAAGGGTCACAGTCTACCGCATGGCATGAGTGAGAGAAAATAGGAGCGGCAACACATGGTGATGCACAATCTTAAGAAGATAAGGGACCAGCAGCTCTGCAGAATGAGGGAAAGGTGAGAAACTGCCATACCGACGATACGAATGGGAAGTGTGAAAAGCCCAGAAGCTACTTTTGTCTGGCTGTAGACGCATTTGGAGAAAATGAGATATATTCAGAAAAGCAACAAGCAGTAGGAACACACAAAGGTACAGTGGGAGAGGAAGGGCTGATTTATGGTGGGGCAGGAAGGAGAAGCAACAGAGCAGTACCTGAAGCAGAGCAGAGGCCCCGCGGTGGGAGGAGAGAGGCTGGAAAGGGACAGACGCGTTGCCCCGAGCCTNCCGCCTCCGCGGATCGTGACGTCACGCGCCCCGGCAACCGCCGGCGCTCGCGCAGTGCAGAGGCCGGGGAGGGGGAAGGGCGCGAGCGGCTCTTGGCGCGAGCTCTGCGCGCGCGGACTCCCCGCCCCGCCCTTCCCCCCCTCCCGCGCCGTTCCCGACGGGAACATCGGGAGCGCCGCGCGGACACGGGAACACAGAGGGACACAGAGGGACCCAGAGGGACACTGGGACCCAGANGGGGGGCGGGCGGGGGGAGCCGGGCAGGTGGGCTGGGGGTCAGGGGCGGCGGTGACCCGCGGGGCCCGCGGGAACGGGCCGGGGCTGGGGACGGCGGAGGGCAGGCTCGGTCCCTCGCTCACCTGCTGCACCCCCAGGAAGTCGTAGAAGTTCCGCGGCACCTCCTCCACCAGGTCGAAGAGCTCNCCGACGGGAACATCGGGAGCGCCGCGCGGACACGGGAACACAGAGGGACACAGAGGGACCCAGAGGGACACTGGGACCCAGAGGGACACAGAGGGACACAGAGGGACACAGGGCTCCGGGTCCTCGCGGCTTCCCCGGGGCCGTGGGACCACGGTGGCTGCGGGGCCAGCGGTGCCCTCGGGGTCCCCGCGCGCTAAATCGTCTTTCGATTTTCTGTCTTGATTAACTCCTTCAGGGCGGGTTTGATTCCTGTAACCTGTTTTCCCCTAAAATCAGTCCACCCTGTTGTCAGTATCAACCCGATTTTTAAGGTGTTTTCCCCGGACCTTTCGTTCTTTCCTTGGTTAAATTAATGTGAAATGTTTCACGTGGGACGCTAGATGAGAAATTAGATGGAAACTTAATGGCTGAACAATACAAATTATCAGTATTAAATAACTTTTCTCTGGCACGGGCGGACTCCTCTGCACACCCCATCTGTTTCGTCTCTCTCGAAACTAGGCCTGGTTAATAACTCACTATGGGAATCTTTTTGAGAAAAGACAGATTCACTCATCCAAAAAATATCCATGAACTAAAACTTTAATAATAGGGTTTGCAATTTAAGAATAAAAACAACCCCAAATGCCAATCTTATCTGCACCTGAATTCACCTAAGAGGAGCTAGGCACCATTTACAGAATCACTGTACAGTAGAGCGCTTCCTTGGATACTCCATGGGAATAGCAAGATGTGGCTTTACAATACACTCTGCTTAATTCAGAGTAAGGACTTGAACCAACATACCCATTATCAATTTTCCAACTCATAAAGTATAGAGTAGTCTTAGGTATTCTCTACTATTGAAACTGTTCCCTTTTGTATAAACTGTTTAAATATTAATTAGATTGATATTTAAACTCATGTTTCCATATCCCATATGCATGCCCACTGGGCTTTTAGGATCACAATTCTGCCTCCGGCTCTGCTTTCTGAAAAGACTCCTAAACCCGTTTGCCAGGAAATTATAATTTAGCCAAGAGTGTCTTATGTAGACCTCTTTAATTTACCCTTCACAAAAAGGTACACTTAACTGTTCATTCTGATCATCTTAAAAAAGCTTTCTCCCACTCGATCACAAAGCCAAAAAAAAAAAAATCCTTTTCTAGAGAATGACAAAGTAAAGAGAAAGTAATGGGCTAGTTAATTTATCAGCTGCTTTGTTTGGCTGGAGTAACTGAACCTGGTATGGATCAGTTTCTTCCCACGTCCTTACTTTGTTGATCTGTTCTGTTTTGCATGCCAGTATCCATAGTATAGATTTGTTGCCCGGTATATTTACATTGTCCTTCTTTTCAAGTCTCAAGCTTTATCGCACAAAAATACCAGCTTTGGATTCAAAACGCTACCTACTTATAAGGTTGTAGGGCGAAGTTTAAAGATGCAAAGTATACTCAGAAACCAGGCTCAAATAAAGAGCTCAATAGCATACCATTATTTTTAAACCAAGTGGAAGATTTTTTTAAAATGTGACATTAGTGATCTTTCATTCCCCTTAATAAATACTTCCAAATTCTCCTTTCCTTCTGACTCGTTCTGTATTTTCTGTATCTACTTCCTCTTGCCTCATCAGCTTCTAAGCCTCCTTAGTCAAGCTGATCTAGTGCAATGAACAACCTTGAAGAGAAGCATTTGTTATTTTGATCTTATTTTTCACCATTTGGAATTTGTTATGAAAAATTGGTCCTTTCAAAACCCACCTCTAGTTGCTCTTGCTGAAACTGTTTAAAAAGCCTTCAAAAAAACCTGATAAAAACAAGTCACTTACTCCAGTCCACTGAGACCAGGGAAACCTGTCCTAACACTGATCACAGATTGCAGGCAGCTTGTGACACCAATCCTTCTGAGAACACAGCTGTTTTGAAAGAAATTACTCAGAATTCTTCAGATGAATTATGGCTTCTTTTAGTCAAGATGAATGTGAATTTGGAAAGAATAATAGGAGAAAAAAATACACTAATGTTAATGGGATTATGATTATCTAAAATACGTATTTAAGAGATTGCTTATATTTAAGTCTGCATAGTTAAATTATTCCGGTTGGTTTTAACAATGTGAGAAATTTGAAACTCATTTTTATTCTGCTCCTTAAACCACTGGAACAGAAGGCCTAGTACTACATGGAACATTTCCAAAAAGGATTTTTTAAAAATTCTAGCCTATGAGATTAGTTTAAATGTTTCCATTAAAATTGTTCTGTAATCCAAGCATAAATACTGAAATTTTGTGAAGAAGATGCTGAAAATGCTATTAAAATGCTATCAGCACCTCCACAATAATAACGTCTCCTCATTCTTCAGCTTTCTTCTTCAAAGTCATGAGAGTGAGACATGAAGAGTACTTCCCCCTTCTCCAGCACTTCAATTAATCCAAGTCATGTTAGGCTTCCACAATATAAAATAAATCAGTTAAATTACAAGTCAGTTCTCTCTCTTGGCTTCAGAGAAATACTTAAAATATAAAACAAATATAGTCAAATTCAGCAATGCTTGGCCTCGCTACGAGCCTGCAACTATACGTGAGACATCATGGGCTGGTGAGCTGGGAGACTGGTGATGACAATTTAAATCTCACTACTGCAAACTCTGACACAAAGGCAGAGGAGAAGGTAGAGGATTACACATGGCTTTTTCATCATTGTCTAAAATTACTCCTGCTGGGAGGTATTAGTATTTTTTCCTGTGACTCAGCCATGACATTTAAATTGCTAGAGGATCAGAGAATGGATTTTAATCCTGTATGTAGTCTCGGCAGATGGGCAGCTCCTTTAACTTAAGAATATAGGGAGCTATGAAGGCAAGGATGGCATTTTCTTTCTGTGCCCCGTTTGCCTGCATACGCAGACAGGTGTCACTGAAACAGGTCCTCTCGGTTATGAAGCTCTACTGTACAAAGTGTACGGGAAAGAAGCATGCACAGAAATAATTTGTTTAAATAAATCTCTGTTCTGACACTAATTGACAGTAGCACCCAAGACCCGAGGCATGAACCAGTTATTATTAGTGTTTTTAACAGCACTGAAAGACCAACATGCTTCATAAGCCCAATAGGATTCACACGATCATACTCTGAATAGCTAAACAGACTGCGATTTCGGTGTCTCAAATGAATAGCAGACGTCTAGGGGAAAGAGATTTTTAAGGGGCCACCCCTTTTCTTCCTAAGCATAAAGCCTTATCTCCGGCAACAGAAGAGCCTGACTGCTCTGCAGTCTATTGCAGTTCTCTCCTCTGGCTGGTTGGTGTAGGTGCTCGGCGTGGTTTTGTACAGTCACAGTGTACTTCTCTCTGCCAACAAAGCTGGTTTAAGAGTTTCCTGCGCCCTCCCCCCAGCCCAGGCGCTTGTTCCCACCTCTGCGCCACTGTTTGCTGCCTCCTCAGCTGTGCTAATTCAACTCTTTGTGGGCCACATTATAAATCAAATGACTGAGATGATCTGGCTTTAAAAAAAAAAAAAACCCACAAAAAACAAAACCCAAAAAACAAACAAAAAAACCCCCAACTACTCGAGCACACATATGCCCACACGCACAGGAAAAACTTGGATGTTTTACTGATCCAATTTACAACTCAACCCACAAACAGCTGCAGTCGCACAATCCTGGGGACAGGGAGCCCCGATGAGGGAGCAAGAACAAGAGCGCAGAGCAGGCACGAAACAGCCGGACTTAAACTGTCTTTCCTACTGGAAAAAGCCTCGCTGTACAGCCAGAGGCGGAGAGCCGAAGGCGAGCTGTTCCCCGAGCAGCGGGGCCGAGCAGAGCGGAGGCAGGAATTGACTCACAGCTGGCAGGAACGCTGCAGGACTCGCACCGGAAGAGAAGGGTCTCCTGCCGAAGCGGCGAGGCAGCAGAAACCCTGCTCCGAGGAGTGCTGCAGTGCTCCGTCCCGATGGGCGAGCGGCCTGGGTACTGCCTTTTTAAGGGATTTTTTTCCAAACTCAGATCATTTTGCAAATGCAGTTTAGCGTTTAGCCACGCCAGCGGGCGAATGGAGTGGAGACCGAGGGAAGGTGACGTCCAGTGTGGCAGTGGGAAAAGAAGGGGGGACAGGACCACTTTATAGCAACCCTGCCCACTGAAAGATTTGTAAGGAATATGCCATTTGTGTACACCAGCTGTTACCTTAGGCCAGACATAAGTCAAAGTAATGAGAAAGAAATGTGGGAATGGAAAGAGAAGAAAAAGCAACAGAGCTAAAAACAGAAAGCTATTGCAGTCCATCAGACATGAAAGAATATTATTTAGGAAATAGCTCATTTGTGCCTGGTCTGGGCAGCTCAGTCGTCTTTTTAGCTACATTGCTCATTTCTTTTTCCTTTTTCTTCATGTTACATCGTTAGTGCCAAACCCCAATAGTGCCTGCTGAGCATGCCATACCTTTGATGCTGTTTTCCAAACTCAAAAACTACCTGAAGCCACGTTACCATCATACAAGATATGGTAATATGCTCAGAGTGTGCAATAGGAAAAGGGAGATCATCTTCAGAATATCAACCATATCCTAATAGTATAAAGCCAACATCTGAAAGCCCTGATCACTATAAATGGCCTTTTTCCAGCATAAATGTATAATGTTTTGCTGTGTGACATGACAACAGTCTGTCATTAAATTTTAATATATATTTTTCTGAAGAAGAACATCAACATGGGGAAGCACTCTCAGGTAGAAGTTTTGGAGGCACAATAATTAAAAGACAAAACAAAATCAATGATTAGAAGCCTAATGCCATATTTTTAAGCAATGTATTCTTGACACCTTTCAAAATGATCTGTGGCTAAAATTCCAAGTGGGTGACTTCCAGTGTCAATTTTGTTATTATTATTCCAAGAATGACATCTTGGTAGTCTACTCACATATGGAGATGCTCCGCATATGCGAGCTGAAAACCTCTAGACAACTTTTAGAAATATGTACAGCTATTTTAGAATTTTCATCCAGGGAATGTTATTCTAGTGGCCCAGAATGAGAGCTCTCAATGTATGGACAACATACAGAGAGGGGCAGATCTAAAGATGTTGTTCAGATGATAATTTCCGTAGTTCATTCCCAGTAAGAATGCTGGAAATCAGGGATTCTCAAGACTACACTACATTCTCAAGACATTTCTGTTAACCCTCCCAAAAAAACCAAAGTAAGAAACATGATTTTGAAGTATTGAAGGTTTCATGCAGTTTTCAAACTATTTTTAATCTGTTCTGCAGTGACTATCAAAGATTGATGGAGCTTACTCATAATAGGATTTTGCCTAACTATGTTTGACACATTAAGTGTTGCTTAGCAGTTCATTATTACTTGTATTCAATGAAGCAATTAGCATTTATTTTTCATTTCAAGTAAATTTTCCTGAAAATGTTTTGTAATATTTTTCAAAATTAATTCACCACCAGGGGGCAAAGAACTGTTTCTCCGGAGGGAACATTTTATATCGGTTTCATAGACGCATGACCCTTCCAAGGTCCTTTTCTTCTTCACAGTAATTGCAGATGGGATTAAAAACAAAAGGTGTGCAGACCTAAAAATACACCAGAGAGACGTCTTTACTTTTTTTGCCAACTTTGTCTGCTCTAAGGTTAACACAGTTGTTGGGAGATAGAGCAAGCTGGAGGATCAGAAGAGGTGGTACAAGATGGCTGTGACGTGAGCGCTGCTTTGGTCCTCTGTGTGCGTGGTTGTTCTGCGCCTCTGTCAGGAGTATGCTGAGCTGTGTCTTGCACAGAAAAAAATGAGAACCATCTAGGCATTAAACCAGGTAACAATATTAACTCAGTATTGTAACCAGTATCATAATACTTATCACCGAATCACAGATTCATTCTTTTTCAGCTGATTTTAATTCCTTGCTCAATGCTGTCGGTGCTGTTTTGTTTCTGCTTGGTCCCTCCTTCGATTTGTTGCTTTGCCAGAGAGGAGCTGATGTTAGGAATACCTAGAAATAGAATTTGATTTTGCAAATGAAAAGAACCTTTAAATATCACCCAGGAATTTTCTATAAAGATCATACAATTCCATTTGTGAGGACATAACACTCATTTCCCATTTGTTAATGTGGTAGGTATGTATGTTAATGACATTTGCTAAGGCACCCTCCTGAGAAAGGAAGTAGCACCATAAAATATTGGAGAAAAGAAAAAGAATCAGACAAATCCAAAACCAAAAATACATCACCATAGTATAAACTAGTGTATATCAGTCTGACCATGCATAGAGAGACTGTGTAACCAGCAGCACAAAATGCCAACAGTGTAACAGAAGAGCCTGTTACAGCAAACATATGTTGGAATTAATCATAAACAGCATTTCGTTTGTGGGATATCTTTTCAATAAAATGATTGAGTCCATTCAGAGAGGAAACTGAAAGCTGTGATGGATGAACATACAATACACCATTTACTCAAAACTGCTGTTTCTGTTTCACAGATTTTTTTTTAGGTGGTAAATTGCTGTCCTGTTCAACATTGGGCATAATACTTTGAAATTTGCTCAGTAGGTTCAAAATATTTTCTTTATAAAATAAAGTTAAATTTCAAGTTAAATAGTTTTCACATTTCAGGATTGCATTAACAAAGTAGTCATACTCTGATTATACAGTGCAAAACCAGGCAGAACTAATTAAATATAGGAAGACCATTAATACGATGTATGTGTGGAAGTGTCTTTCTAAGAAAAGCCTATAAAAATTCTACAAATTCCATTTTAAATTTAACAGTGCACTTAATTGTGATTAGGGAAAAAAATCCATTGAATTCTCATCCACAAAATTCCAGTCTATACAGATATGAAAAAGAAATTCCTAGGAAGAGCAGTCTGGACTGGATAATCACAACTACACAGCAGAAAAAGTACACAGGTAGAAACCAATATAAAGAAATGAGGTTTGATTATTCCAAGGTTATATTTACCAACGGGCACCTTTGAAATCCTACCCACATCTACAAATGCAAACACGTATCCGCTAAAATAAGCATTATAATGTCTGATATAGCTTTTCTTACATTTCCATCATGTCAAGTAGAGAAATATTTACTTCTTGATTTACTTACTTTTATTAAATTAAAAGTTCAGTGTTAAACATGTCACAGCATCTTGCTGCCGGTGGGTTATATTTGAGGTCTCTTCAAATCACATAAATGGCAAAAATTTTTCCTCTGCCTGCACGGTTGTGACTTCCATTTACTCTCAAGGAATATATTTCAGAAAATAGAGCAGGGCATGTTACTTTTATTACAAAAAAACCTTTTATTATCAGAGAAACAAACTACTGTCCAAAGCACTTTCTTTGCCAAAATTCTGTGATGTAATTTCTCACAAAATCCCATTAGTCAATACAATCTCTCTAGTAAATAGTCTTTAACAGAGCTTTAACAGCTCTCAACAACGTGGGGATTTTGTTGTTGTTGTGACTAGGTTTTGTTGTGGTATGAGTTTTACTCACTACATCACAGACTAAAATAATAGAAAACTAAAAATATAGATTTCTCATACTAAGAACCTGTCAGTGAAGATAAAATGTGCCCTGAGCACGGAGAGCCCAAATGGTCCAGATCTTATGAAAAGTGGCTCATTTCTCGAGTTCTCTTGAAGCAATGCATTTTTAGAGAAAGCATGAGTGCTGTTAATAGTAATTTACAATCTCCTTAAACATTTTTTTATTAAAACTTTTGGCTTTTAAATTCTAAAACCTACATAACAACTTCTCTTGCTGCTTACTTTTTTTCAGAATCAGTGCAGTCATGTAGAAGTATTTCATGTTCTGTCTGTGCCCTTTAATCACTTTTTCTTCCTCCTCTATTTGCATTCTCTCTCATCTCCCCTGTATCTACTGTATCATGCTACCAAATAAATATTAAATATGTTGTACTCATTTAGTTCTTAACTAGGTGTTGAACTCACATAACAAATACTTCTTCTGTGTGCAAATATTAGACAAGGGATATGTAATATAGAATGTTATTTAACAAAATATATTTAATGGATTTTATCAAGTGAAAGGTATAAATATTGACTTCTCCTCCGTGTGGCACATACAGGAAGAAATCACTTAGTGGATGCTCCTGGTACATATTCTTAGTCACTGGCAGGCTGAGGAGGTGGCTTGCAGAGCACAGAGTAGGAACATACACATTGGGATTATCTGGATCCGCTTTTATGTAAGTAGTACTAATGAGTCAAACCTTCAACACGAAGTATCAAAAAGTTACAAGACAAAAAAAAAAAAACCCCATTTAGTAGCTTGTCAATAGTATGGAAACCCTCCCAACATCAAAACTATTTATGAAAACTGGGAAAAGCAACTATCCTTAATAGCTGTGCTAATGGAAGCGGTTAGTCAAATTACAGATCCACTAATTTGTTTCCCTTGTGTTGCAGAGGCCAAACAAATACTCTCTCCTTTTTTGACCCATAATGCAAGCTTCAAAACTGTCTTACATCCTGCAAATAAAAAGGAATTCGGTGTCCCTTGTGTGCCTTTAGGATATCCTTGAATACAAATATTAATGTGAAAGAACAGCCCACTTGTCCTTATTCCACTTATCGCAGATTTGCTTTTATAGCCAAATTATATTTTTCATCTTTGCTTTTGTTGCAAAATATTTTTTGAAAACAGTAAACAAACATCCGGTTAGCAGAATTTTAATCAGTGCTAGATTTAAAGTGCTGTTACCTCTGTCTATAGGCCAGCTAAGGGCTCCATTATATCACTTAAGCACCGTTTAAACTGAGTAGGTGATTTATCCTTGCAGCACGTTAGAGCAAAGGGCAGAAGGAATTCTCCCCGCAGTACCTCCTGCTGGTCTCAGGCTGCCCTCCCACAACTCTCATGTCAGTGACAGATCGTTTATGTGCCACCAGCCATCGGTGACTGCAGTCCCCTCAAACCCAGGGCTGGAGATGGTCGGGGCAAAGCCAGGAGGGTCCCAGCTGACGGCAGTGCATGTGCACGCTCTGGTGCAGGCACAGCAAATCAAACACATGGCAGGTGAAGCAGTAAACTAAGCTGCTGGGCTGGGGCTGGCTGTCCATGACCATCATACAAGATGCAGAACTTTCATGCTAGATGCTCTGTGTTCCAAGGGATGTCTGTCAGTCCTGGCTATGGAAAGGCATGGCACTTGCCCTTCCCTGCAGTATGTGGTGTGAAGTTTGTCTGCAGGGAGCTCCTGAGAGCACAGGAATTGCCACTCTACCTGTCCTTCAACCTTAGGGACCACCAGCAGCTCCCTGCAGCCATGCAGCCCCTCCCCGCTGCTTTGTACAGCCTCCTCTCCCTCCCACTCCCATCCACCCCAGACTCTCTGAGTTCCCCAGCTGCTGCTCCAGCCTCTGCTCCAGCATCCGTGCCAGCTCCAGCCCTGGCTATGGAGAAAGGACCTGAGCATGTCTGTCCTCCGTTGGCACATACACCCGCAGAGCGACACCCAGAGCTGGGGCCTCTCCTGCTCCCTCCTGCCATGTGCCAACAGCCACTCCTGCTGACTTTTGCAGGAGAAAAAAACTGATTTAGACCATGCAGCTTGGGAACAAGTATTAGGTAACTTTCCAAAGGCTAGTCATAATGGACAAGTTCTAGCCAAAAGTCATACATTCCCACCCAACTTTCCTTTAACTTTTCCTTTAAAGGACTTTGGGGCAAACTCAGCCTATTCTGTCAGCACATCCAGCTGAGAATGGATCAACTACTCTGAACTTGGAAAACAAGCCAGAGCATTTCAGTGGAGCAGGAGATGCATCTGTGACCATCTGCCCTCTGAAGACCTGACAGAGGCCATGAAGAGCCCTCTGGATGCTGTAGCTCCCAACAGGAAAAGGAAGAAATCCATCCCTGTATTTTTCTGAAATTTGACACTGAAGAATGCAGTACATTGAAACACAAAAGGTAAAAAATAATTAGGTTTTCTGTTTAAAAAGATGAACTGTGGGGTTTTTTATCTCTGTTTTGATTTTGAATAATTTTTACTTACCCCTTGGGTACGTATGTGATTGTTGTCTGGTTTCCCAGGAGTATTAAAAAATGTAACCTAGGCCTTTCTGCAATTACAAGCAAGTGAACTTGCCACAGCTGTGTGCCGTGTTCAGGCCCAGTAGCAAACTCTGCCCCCACTCTCCACACTGCTTTTTCTGTTCCCACTGGGCACAGGACTAAAATTCACCAAAATGAAGTACCTCCATAACTACAGTACTTCCTGCTGTGCCAAAATCCCATCATCTCTGCAGCCATTTTAAAGTACAGGAATATTGAAAACAAAAGCGATCTGGAAAGAGGCACAAGTGCAGCAATGGGTCCCTCCTGAGCTGGAATTTCTGTGTCTTCATAGAAAATGTTAAATACTGTTGTAATCAGAAAGCTACTGCTGTTGTAGCTCCATGGCTCACTATTGAAGATAATAACCTGTTAATCTACATTAAAAAACATATTTGCCTTATGGAAAACAGTATTCACTGATTATTTGGCAATAGTATGTATAGGACAACACCATGTACAGACACACCATCTCCTCCATATTAAGGACTGTACAAAATAACTATGGCAGTCAAATAAACTGTGAAATGGTGGTCATGATACTCTCCTGGCTGTCATTTAAATATGCCTCGGTTATTGTGTCATTGATTCTTTCACTCTTTTACCCATATTTTTGAAGGCTGCCTCCTGAAACTGCACACCATCCAGAAAATCTTGGATATGCCATCCATCTACATGCCTGTTAATAGAGTGATCTCGACCTAAAAGGAAAGGGATCAGACTGGTCAGTTTAAATATTTAAATTGCCTTTAGCCATCAGCTCTCTCAGCCAGAGAGCTGTAATTACCATGAAATACCCAGGGAGGCACTTACCATTGTTGCTTTCTTTTTGTACTAGTCTGTTATATTTGGAATTATGACACATTATACTATAAAGTTACTATAAAGTAGTATTTCCCAAGTGAAAAGGCTCTTCACAAACTATTGTCTTTCCTTCTGTTTTCATTTTTGCCAGTAAGACACCAAAACATTTGTTAGAAGGAGAAAGAAGCAGCATAAAGATTTATTTTGGAAAGAAGATTTTGTAGCTGAGGAATAAACAAATTGGATCTTACTGTTTTCTGGTTACATTTTGCCTTTTCACAGTAAGTGAAACAAAATGGTGGTTTCTCAGCTATTATGATTTTAGAAATACAGTATTTAATTAAATCCTTTTATAGCAAAGTATTGTACCTGCACTCTTTGTGCTTCTTGTAGATCTGAGGCTTGGCAAGTTTCACTCAATTAGAAAGAGATCAGTCATTCCAGAACTGAAAGCAGTTTTCTGGAATATCTCCATAAAAAACAGTATTGAATAACTTAACTGGATGTAAGAACTTCTAAATAGTGAGGCATTACAAGCCAATTTTTAACCTTGGTCTTTTAAATTTGGTGCATAAATATACCATTTCATTCCTTCCTCATTTAACTTCAGAGACGGTCTTAAGTACATAACAACTCTGAACATTAAATAAGACTCACAGTAAAAGGCACTTTAAGAAGAATTTTGGTCTGAATTAGCTTTTGCTGCACTCAGTCAGTGCCGAGCACCTGATGGAGTAAAACGCATGGATCTTTCCCCAGCATTAGTTTCTCTTTAGTTATGGTAATGATTTATTGTACTTCTGAGTCCTGATTTGGAGCTCTGTTTTACTGTCACCTCAGAAGACAATGCAGAACAGCAACGGAATAGACACACAAGTAGAAGAAAAGACAGTGAGTAAAGGATGTCTTAGAGAAAACAGTAAAAACTGCATTATGCATCTAACTTTTCAGAAAAAGCCTAGAGAACTGAGCAAAGCAGGACAACACTTTTTTTCCTATTCCTAAGAATAAAGTGTCCTAAAAATTGCTGCTGCTCAGATGCACCAGATTAGACAAATAGCCTATGTGCAGATGAGAAAGAGCAAGACAGCTGTTACACAGCAGTAAATAAATGAAGAGTATTCTTCAGTTACAGAAAGGTAAAGCTGTGGAGGGATCAGTTTCCTCTAAGAAATCAAAAAGGAAATGTTTGATGCTTTATATGTCTTAAACTGTAAATCCATAAAGAGAAGCAATTGCAAAACAAAACTGAAGGCTCTACAGAGAAGTCCACAAAATACAATCAGACTAGATTTGCAAGAAGTCACATAGAAGATTGCACAAAGGATTGAAATAAAATATAGACCAAAGCAGCCTTTGGGCAAATCCATTATATTTGTAAGAAGTAAAACAATTTTGCAAAAGTCTGTGGACAACAGCTGAAGAGAGGCAAAGAAGAGCTAGAAAAAATCAATTGTAGCAGAAATTCTGCAAGAGCAAAGGCTGGATTACCAGTTTGAATATGAAAAGACTACGTATGATTTACATTTGGACATAATACACAAGTTATATTGTATTTGAAGTCACAGAAGTACTTTTGAAATTAAATTCTGATTATATTGAGTACAAACAAGCAAAGCTCATCTCATAGGAGTTGTGCTGTGGGGAGTGTGAACTGCAAGCCTAAGCATGACGAAATTCAGAAATGCTAATATTTGAAATAGTTTCAAAAATGAAACACTGTATCTTTTTTAGGACTGGAAATGTCAGCGACTAGATGGTAATGCAAATTATAAAGAAAAACACAAGTCCGGAAAGCAAAAACATAAAGTGAAAGCAGAACATGAAATGGAATAGAGAAGTAACATAGGAGAGGTAGCTTATCTGTATACTTTTCTTTGAGATGTGGTTGAATGTCGTTCATACTGTCAGTGTAACTATACCCAAGCAAAGTCAGATGGATAATTTATGTCTTGGTGCAAGAGACACAATATCAAAGGTATGCCAGACAGTTCAGTCCTGGATGCTTGGGAACAGCTGATAGAAGTCACTTTCCCATCCAAGAGAGAATGCTGACACTGCTTAGGAAGGTATTTAGGATGAGTATAAAGCGTAAACTCTAAAAGATGTAGTACGTGGCTGTCTGTTAATAAAGGCTACCATCTCTTTTTGCCCTCCTGACTGAAATAACTGTGAGGTTGATTTCACTGAGAAACGAAGAATGGAGAAAGATTTGGAAAGTTTACTACCAAAGATATGAAGACCACCTCACATGGCAAGGTGGACCAGGAACCTGATGGGAAGAAACTTTGTGGAGTTTTAAGAGCATTCAGCAAATCCAAGTGGAAAACCCTTCTCTTGTTGACACAATGTGGCTATGACTACGAGGGCCATTTCAAACAAGCTGATCGAAACATCCTGTCCTATACATCATCATCACACATCAGCACACTTGCTGCATGTTCCTGCTGAAATCTCCACTGTTGTTTATCAGGGTATCACCAACCAGAATAGACAGGTAAGCTGTAATCCAGAGAGACATTGCCTACTGCTGATTAAAGGCAAGCTCAGCACTAGGAGGCTGTGGCAGTCAGTGAAATCAGCGTTTTAGGGAACTGTAACAAAAGCTTAGGTGTAGTAGAGAAAAAAACTGCCTTAGGTCATGGAAGAATCACTACAGTCATATATTGTCTTATCTGCTGGATGACTATGGTCATGAAAGAAACTTCTGTGAACAAATACTCCTCTAACTGACAAATCAAGAAACTGGCTAACAAGAACTATAGAGATGAATGAGCTCCGTGGCAGAAAGACTGATTCTCCCAGTGGACATCAAAGGCATAGGCGACAACCTCTAGCAGGTGGTAGAGGATATTCACCAAGTTGATTCAGTGGGCATCTTTAAAAGACATTATTTATCATTATGTGTCAAAGAAAGACTTATAAATTAATGACAGGCTAAAGGGACATGGTCTGCACGAGGAACAAGTCAATTTAAGTCCATACAAAATCCCTCTGGCCATGTTAGGGTGGAGGAGTAATGCTCTTGTGTCTTGAAGAACGTTGAGGAAGCAGAACAGTTTCAAAAGGACAGGTCAGTGTTTAAGATGTCTGTGATCTTTGCTTTGTGCTTTTGATTATGGAGTTAGGAGTTTCTCCAGGAACATCTACTGAAACAGTGGAAAGCCTTCTTGCCTTCCAGGGAAGAAAAGGAACAGATTACAAGTCAGATTGAGTCCTCTGATTCCTCTTCTGCACTGTAAAGGAACTTATAAGGTAGAAGTAAATGCTGTTGAATAAATGACCAAGTCTCATAATAATATAAAGGAAAACCTCAGGATGCAAATAGAAGCTGTTTGAAGAGAGAGTCAGTAACCAGGACCTATTTATGAATGACTCTGGAAGGAACAAAGTGAATACCATTGTGGATCTCAAAAATGTGAGAGGAACAGCTGTCCCGGAGAGTCTCATGAGTTGCTGTTCCAAACCAGGGGGTCTTGGAAGACATGGCCTGAGCTAAAGGTGAAGAGCCAACCTTTGTAGACCTACATCTGATCACACCACGTCTTAAGAGCCAGCAGTCTCTTTGTCAATTGTTTCTTCTTTCTGGTTGTAGAAACATGAAACAATCCAAGAGCTGTCAGTCAGACAGTTCATTCTCTGACTTTGTAGAACCTTTGGATTTGCTCATTACGTGTTCTCAGAGATAACACCAGTGATCACCACATAGTCTGAATCCAGCTTTGAACATCTTGCCAGGGATGTGCACTACCCTAAGGCATTTAAGACAAGAGCAGCCATCAGAAGTGGAAGAACAGGTTCCCCATGGAGAAGTCCAGCAATCTATGCCAAGTAAGGGAAGCAGATAACAGCTGGTGAAGTTTTGGCCAAAAGAAGCTGAAAAATTGCCCTAAGTTTATATCTACATGTATTTATATTGATACGGAATTTTAAAAATCCATACTTCATATTATTTACATGTGGATTCTGCTTACATATATATACATCTATGTGTGTATGTATACATTCTGTAGAGAAGCTATTTTTATAAATAATTTTATTTGTACAGAACTTTAAACGAGGATCTGGGGTCTTGATCCAAATCAGATGGACTACTAAGGGCAGCAAAATCCTTCAACACTGAATGTCTGGAATGAGGACAGGGCTGCCTGCATTTGTGCGTCTCCCACCTGGATCATTTTGCTTCCTCATCCGTACATGACAATGGGGAGACATACATAAATAGGAAGTCAAAAGAGAAAGCCAAGTTCACAGCAAATTGACAAAAAACATAGACACAATAAGATCATAAAACACTGGTAAAGTATGCCCAAGAAAAAGAAAGACCAGAACCTAATACTGGAGACCAAAATGCTGAACACAACCTTTTCACATTGTAATCCTTACTGATTAGCAAATTGTATCAAAATCGTTAGTTCTTTATAAATACCAATACGTGTATAGCATGTTATATATATACAAAACAGCAAACAGAGCCTCAAAAGGCAGCACTCTCTCACAGAGATAGTGCTTGTCACACACAGACTGCAGAAGGGCGAGAGACATCACAGTTTCTGATGGAAAAGAAGGAGAAAAATTAGTAAGATCCTAAATTTACAAATTCCAAAGCAGAAGAGACTGTCAAGAGGCCAAAGGATGATCAGCTATTATGAGAAGACTATGCACAGAACGACACACAAAGTGAAACCCTGTGGGTGTTCACTCTGCAAGCATTCAAGTGCAGGCTCCATAAGATGGAGACCAAACTGGCATTGACTGAGAACTATTGGAATACTCTTCCTTCTTTTAAAGGGAAAAGCTATTTGGATGGCTGGCACTTTAAAGTTTTCAGCATCCTACTTTCAAACCATAAGTTAGGGTCACTAGTCATTAGATGCCTGACAGAATGGGGGTATTTCTCTCTCCATTGCAAATTCTCCCCCGGCTCTGTGATAGTTTAATTTTCAACAAGAGCTAAATTCTTCTCTCTTTCACTAGCATGTAAGAATATGGATAAAGTTGCAAAATTTAATACACCCAAAAGATGAAAATATCAGTGTTCACTTTCATATTTCTTTTTTCTTAGCTGTAAAATAGGGATAGTAAATTTAACAATACAGCTCACATGATTCATTAGGCTTCATTAAGATTTTCACAGATTGTATTATTCAGCTACTGAGTGTTATTATTTTTATCTCTCTCCCTCTGATAAAGGGATTTAGAAGGTCTTTCAGTATATTTCTTATCACATTGGCCTTTTTTTACTTAAACTCAAACATTCAGGAACTGGTTCTTGAAAGCTCTGTATAATATCTGGGTTGATAAAGCATCTTGAGACTCCTCTAGGATAGTTCCAAGTGTTTTACGCACACACTACAATTAACATTCTTTGGTTTAAATTACAATACAACCCCAAATCCTACTTCCTCAGCTGAGAATCACAAGTGCATTTGTGCAGATAATCTGGAGGGGCCTGCAATTTATGAATCTAAATTCACATTCACTAGAAGCTGTACTTAAGGAACACTGTTAATGTTGTGAAGGCAAATATTCGAAAGTTAAATACCAGAATTAGAACCAATTCCAGAACAGCTTACTTCCTGTTGACTTGACATTAATGTCTAGATACAAAAGCAGGAGTTCTGCACTAATCACTTAAAAGTTGCTCTACAGGGCTTGCTCACGTGAATATTACAGTACCTTCATGTATCAGCACAGATTTTTCAATTCTTTGTAAACAAACATGTCTGCTTAATTCAACACAACCTCCCTGTCATGAATGCCAAGTCCACTGTATGCCCTATAGATGCCTTTCTCAAATAATTGAGTTTATTATTTTGATGCCAAAATGAACAGATACTGTGGAATTTATGCTGTGGAGTTTCCTTTTGTATGCAATAATATTCTAGACTATATGGACAATTTACGGGCTTTAAATCACCAGAAAAACAACTAACAACTCTTTATGATACCACAAAACGACTGTATTGTGCTCCGGCTGTAAAAAGCTGATGTGAAAATTACAGCTGAGGTTTTACCTTGGTTGGTAAAACTTTTCATTTGTCTGTTTTCAGACTAGTCTGAGATGGATTTTCACCACGACATAACAAACAGTGACAGTGGTTGAACAGAACATTTCTTTACAATGAAAGTTTATATCCTTCAGTTTTGGCTAATTTTGAACTCAAGAAGGTTCCTTAGCGAAATAAAAATCGCAAAAATTTTTCATTAAAACAAGTTAAAAAATATAAACACTTTATTAAATATTTTCAGCTCCTTTTGTCCGAGTTTCTTTGCAAATTTTGATCTAGTAAAAGCCTTTCATAGAGGAAGCCCTAGCAGGCTGCAGGGACAAAAGATTTCCCCTAATTACTGGTTACCCTCTCAGCACTATCAGGCTGCATTATCAGTTACAGCTTCTCTTCCCCCATTGTTTTTTAACCCTAAAATTTTCCATTATGGAGCACCCAGTGATGCTCTATGAACCACTCGTGTTCCCAATTAAGCTCTACTTCACATGCTTTAGCAAGTCTTAAATGATATACAGATGCCAGCTTGACCTTTTGCCCATTCTGTACATGTGGGAGCACTGACTGGATGGATTGTAAAAAAAATCACAAGGCCCTACAGTGCAGAGAACCTGACCCACCTCACCCTTCCTCCCCAGCCCAGGCAGGAGGACCCTGAGCAAGCTCCTTGTATGCTGTCTTGGCATCCTACCAAAGGCACAAGGAAAGGGACAGTAACTACTTAACAAATGGCTGTAGAAACATGATCCAAGATGAAACTTGAAATGTAACATTCAAATCTTTATACCATTTTTTTTCTTTTTTTTTCTTTTTTTTTTCTTTTTTCTTTTTTTTTTTTTTTTTTTTTCTTTTTTTTTTTTTTTTTTTTTTTTGGCACGGGGAGGGTGGAGAGAAATCAAATTGCCCACATCTGGGTTGCTGAGTAAAAGCACCTTTTTGGCATTCTTGAATTTAGATTTTTTCAAAATGCTGTTTTCCATCCTTAAATTTATAGGGCAAACTAGATACTTCATTTAGATGAGCAGCTTTTGGGCATGAATGACAACAACTGTTCATATGGATTTTTATTATGCAGATTAAATACTCTCTAATTACACATAGTGGAATACTTCATAACAGTCTGCTGTGTTATGTCAATAATCCATTAAGATATGAATAGATGCTTGGTAAAACTTCTGCTGAAAGCAAATGAGCGTTTATAATCTTGTTGGAGAAAGCACAACAATCCTATTGACAAGAGCCCGATGGGATTGCAGGGATACAGTCTCATGAGCTGCACTTGAAATCCAGAGGAAGGTCCTGTGATGCCAACAAACTGCAAGTACTAAAGAAAGCACAGAACTTCAAAACTAAACTTCTTTTTTTCTAGATTAATTTCTCATGTGAGTAGGAGCAGCTCCACTAAGCCCTGTGATGCTTTATCTCTCCTTCCCATAAACAAATTTAGACCTAATTTTCAGTGTTTTCTGTCTTCATCACACAGATAACCATACAGTGATAACGTCTGAGATTCCCTCAGTTCAGAACTAGAACAAGGACAGTTTGAGTCAGGAGATGATTCTGGAAGAGATCAGAAAGTATCAAAAGACACCCAGGCTCTCTTCCACAGTTTCACAAAATCATAGAACACCCTGAGTTGGAAGGGACCCACAAGGATCACTAAAGTTCATCTCCTGGCCCTGCACAGGACACCCCAAGAATCCTGCCATATGCCTGAGAGCACTGTCCAAACACTTCTGGAACTCTGTCAGGCTTGGTGCTGTGACCACTGCCATGGGGAGCCTGTTCCAGTGCCCAGACACTGTCTGGGTGAAGAACCATCCCCTAATACCCAACCTAACCTTCCCCTGAGGTCTCCCCTGACCAATGAGGTCCTGTCATTGGTCACAAGAGAGAAGAGATCAGCATTTACCCTTCTGCTTCTCCTTGTGTCTTCTATGCCTGCTCTCACCACCTCTGACACTGAGTCAAGCAGTCAGGGAAACCAGTTAAAAAGGGCCAGGAAGACTAAACCAGAAAGGACGGATGATGTTCAAAAATCATAATGATTTTGAAACAGACATTTGAGAACACTAACCTGAATCCTAAGGACAAAGAGGTACAAAACAAACAAATCAAATATAAAATTATTTGTAGTTTATATTGGCTGACCCAAGAGCAGCAAGTGGTATTAACTTAAAAACACTAGAACACATCAACTGCTAATATAACTGTCCTGTAATTTATGAAGTCACGGCAAAACCACTCTACTGCACATTCTTCTGTGCCTCTCCACCATCCTCCTTGTCCATCCAAAATGGACAATTCCTTGGAAATTTGTTTTAGGGTGAATTACTGTGACACATGGTTGAGCACCATGGGCTGTATCCCAACAAATATTTTTGCCACAAATAGTTCTTAGTACTGGTGTAGACACAGGGCCCCAGATGAAATTTTACACTGCAGCCACTGTTCCTTGGTGATCCTGAACCAGATCACTGCTGTGAGCCAGCTGACAGGGTGACCCTGTAAGGACTTGTATCAGCCCAATGTGGGGAGCAGTGAGTTTGCACCTTGGCAGGAATGGATGTCTGGGGATCAAGAAGCAGGGGGAACATCAGGAGAACGTTCTTGATGCAACTTCGCCTATGCCTTTGTGTTTACTTTTTCTTTTCATGAAACTATAGATCTAGGAATTAAACAGATCTACAAAATCCAAACATTCATCTTGCAAACTGGATGTGCTCCATCTGCTTATAGCTCCAGCGTGGCTAAAACACAGATGTGCCTTCCCTCCATGTCACAAGGTATTCTCCTTTGCTTCCAGAATCCTATGTGGCTGTCGCTGGAGCACCTAAGCATGCGTTTTGCAACAAATATATGCAAGGGAAGTTGTGCTTTCTCAACATTAACTGCTCTGAAGGGGTAGCAAGAAAAAGCAGCACATCCTTTCTGTGTCAACAGTGACTGGTGCAAGAGGAAGGAGCCACTTGACTCAGGGCACAGAGAAGCAGCGGCTGGCAGACCTGGAACCAGCCAGACAAGAAACTTGAGGGCAGAAAGTCATGACAAAATGGAAAATGGGAGGCAGGAGAAGCTGAATTTAGAGACTAATTGGCTTTAGCCTGTAGGGAATGTACTGGTATTTGATGAAGAGCTACACGAAGAGGAGTGACTAAGTGCTACACGGTTTTTCAGTGGTATCGCTAATTAAAGACTACCAGAAATACTCATGAAGTGAGATTTTGAGTCACAAGTAGTGCCTTTCATTAAATCAAGTCATGACGGTTCAGAGAAAAAGGGGTTGGACAGACAGACACTTCTTCAGGTCTTAAATAGAGCAATCTTCAACATTAAGTGCAAGTGCTAAGGTTTACTGGCCAGGGTAGTCAAAACTTAGATACAAGCTCATAAAAGACTGGAGTTACACAAAACCACATTTGTGGCACTTCCTAATTTTGGGGAGCTTGATTATTCAACCTCAGTAATGTTATCATTATTTATATGTGTGTTATATACCTGTAAATCCTGTACAAACCCCAGAACAGATCAGCGCGAATGCTTAGAGGATACCCCAATGTTTCAAAGGAGTAAATTTGGGATAGTTCTTGAAAAAGACTCTTCTTGTTCTTTGATAAAGTCACTCAGTATATTATAAAAAAAAAAAAGGGGGAAAGATGATTTGTGTGTTGATCCATCATTTATTGGGTCCCTTACACACAGCTGGTCACACATGACAATTGTATTTTATTAGTTGGAAACACACAGCAGTTGTGTGGATCTTTTCACCAGCATTAAGGTCAGTTACATTTCTGCTCTAACCTCATTAACCTTTATTGCTAGTGCTTTAGCTTACCAGGACAAAGTTTGTTACTCTGCAATCTTGTGTTAGATTAAATAGGATGCTTTGTAGGTTGTCTCATTTCACTGTACTCCTCTCCTTAGCTCAGTATTGTAGTTTGTTAATCATTTTGAAGAGAGCAGTCTCCAGATGAAACAAATAAAGCTTATTTACAATCTATTAGCAATAAAAGTCTACACAAACAAAAAAAATTACAGGTTGCTTTTATTTGTCTTTTGATTTCCAAGTCTTTAGAGCACACATGAACATGGCTTGTAGCATTGTTCTGCAGGCAGAGACTTACTTCAAATTTAATTAAAGTTGGAATTCCCGCTGTAATCATATGAATTTAAGAGTTGGGGCTGTAAAAAAAATTACTGAATATTTTCTGACTCTCAGCTGAATCATGAGTTATCAACACCAAACTGCAGAGCTGCATGATTCACTGTGAAATTGATTTTATCACATGGTTCCACAATGCATCCTATGGGGGTTTTTTCATATTTTCCCATGCATTTTTAATGCGTTGCCTGATCTTTGGGTACAAATTCCTTTCCCTTCAGCAAATTCTAACTTTCTAAACACCTGAGCAGTTTCAAACACCAGATATTTAATTTTCATCGGTCTTCTAGAGAAATATTTTTGCCTCTTACATATGGATATTTTTCTGCTACAATTGTATACTTCTGAAGTACACTGTTCAATCTCAAAACGTGAGGAGCTTAAAGGCTAAAAGTTAGATCCCTATCATGATAGACAGAAGTAGATATAATTGTCTTGTAGAACTCAGTGCTTGCTTCTGTCACTGGCAAGACAGTAACAGGTATTCACCATTTAAATGTTTACACTTTCATTAACAGAAGAACCATACAAAGTTATTTTAGAACTAGTTTGTCATTAAGTTCTGCTACTTAAATTCACTCACAGGCCTTAAATACTTTTCTTCAGGCACATTCATTCTGTTGACACCAGTGTAATTCCACGCTGTAACATCTTTAAATGCTTTGCAGAATCATGGCCCTACAAACATGGCCCTATAGGTGAAGAATCCCAAAACATCTCAACTCTAATGTAGTTAAATTTTTTTTTTTTAAAAAAAGGACTGTGATTCCAGATATATGTATGTGTATGCATGTGTATAGATATCTATAAAGGTCATATGACAGATCAGTTTTTATTGTTACTTGTTTGGAAGGATATATACATGCACACATGACTAGATGAGTTTTATAGAGGCTCTATTGTCCAACCGTACAGTGGCCAAAACACAACTATTTTTTGATGATCAGGATAACCACACTCCCTATTTACTTGGGTAATTGGCTAAATGACATAATTCAGCTTCATGTTTTAAAAAATAAGGGGTCTGTATTAAATAATTTGAGATAAATCATGGACTGCTTGAAGGACTGTAAACAATTAATAATGATAAATAGGCTGCAATCTGTTGAAATAGATGCAAAGAGGTATCTGGGGAGATACTGAAGACGTCAGCGTTGAAACAAATTTACTATAAGCATAAATGTTCTAAAAGGGGCAGTTGATTAAATGAGTAGATGATATATCTTTAAATTTCAATGTAAGCGAAGACGGGGGGAAAGAACCACAGTAATCAAAAGAACGTAGCAGCATGAGGTTACTTCAGCTGAAATGTAAGATAATAATATGAGAAAGATTAATTACAATCATAATTATCTTCTCCTCACACAATTATCTTCCTATATAGTCGTTGTTTAAAATAGATTCAAGAACTTAAGGCACTACTGGCTTCAGGAGCCTGAAACACAGGCTGTTGAAATGAAAGGGAGCCTTTCCCTAAATGTCAGTGACTTGGGATCCAGCCTTACAAAAACTTCTGGATTTAGGATGGAGTTCATGTAAAGAGTAATAGAAACCAAAATATGTTAAGGAATACAGTTAAAGATAAGGTGATCAAATAAAGGCAAAATCTCCCTGTAGTGGCACAATAATACCATAATGATAATTAAGTATTTGTGGACACAGGTTAGGGTAAAATGCTTAAGGTAACCTTGCATTGCGTAGTTTTCTTCTTCCATCATAGCATGAGTACACATAGTGACAGTTCTGGGCTTATTACTTAACATGCTTAACTTCTGAAAGCACCATTCATCTTAAACTTCAGAAAAATAAGTCATTTTTTCTATGCATTTTCTTCATGTTGGAGGGCAGAGCTATAGGAAATCAAACAGCTGAAGAGAGGTCTGTGTTAAAATACGAAGGTATGGAATTTAATTTTCAAATACTATAATCTTCCCGAGTCTGATGTGCTAAGCATAATAAATGAACCAGCACACAGTACTTTATGCATAAGCAAAAATAAATCAGTGCAAAGTCCCTGCAATTCATCTGGTCAAGAAGACTTATTAGACAAGGTCAAATTATATGAAAATCAATCTTTGTAGACTGAATCTGATTTGCATTAGTAGATAAATGTTTACCATAATTCCAAATCAAGAACAAGACTATACAGTAATTCCTTCATCCACGCTCATGGTCCGTCAAACCTAGGAACACACTGTTACTTACACAGGCTGTGCTTGTGCTTGTGCTTGGCTCAGCCCAGGAGAGCTGTGCAGAAATGCAGCTCTAAGCAGAGATATGGAAATAATTTTTGTCTGACTTTGGAAAAAAAACCCCTGTCCTGAGTTGACCTAAATCTATTTTTTAATCAATTAAAAACAAATCTAACAAAATATATTGTTTTTTGTGTCCTCTCTTATGTCTCCAACAGTAAGGAAATCTGCCCTCCAGTTCTTCTCACTTGACCAGATGAGGAATTTCACTTGCACTCCCTTTCAAAGGACTATACTAGACATGATCTTCAGTCTGCAAGTAGTTTGTCACCCTGCAACAGACTCATCTTCCTCAGTTTTGTGGGCTGTACTCAGGTGTGCCCATGAATCTAGTCTGAAAAGGATTCAGGAATAAGTTCAGGAAATGGCAAACTAATCTAATCCGATGTTTTTGTTATTTCCTTTCTACGTTCTTCCTCTTCTTCTTTTTTTTTTTTTAATCCAAAGTTACATGCCAATTTCAGCTCACCTTTGCAAACAACTTTGGTTGTCCTCGAATTTCTTTTGGTGGCTGAATAAATAATTGAAAATCCTAAATCCCAATCTTAGTTCTAAACATCTATTTATTACCCCAACCTGCCCTTCAGTCCTGGTCTAGGTAGAGGCCAAAACAGCTTGCAGTGCAACTCTAGTATAACGCCAAGATACCACTTCCTAAACTGCTCTATATTATGCTGCAGCAAAAGGCTGAGCTCTCTGTTTCAAGTATTAAACTGCATTACACAGAAGGTAGAGGGATACTCATGTGAGGGAACACTTAGGTAATTTTTAAGATGGCTTCAGCACCCAAAGCAACCGTTCGCCAGGTCCAGAATAAAACTTCCACCTCCAAAGAGGAACTGGAGTAAGATTTATGACCTATTTACACTTTCTAGTAAGTTTCTCCACTTTGGGCTTTATTCTGATTTTTCCTATGGTGGCTTTACACCGATGTAACTCTACTGGTGGGAAATAGAGTTGCTCCAGCTTTCACCTGGCGTCAGACCTCTCTGAACAATGCTCTGCCAACAGCTATGACAGAACCCTGGGTCACAGGCAGGCATCTAACCTCTTGAGTTGTAAGTTCAACATGTCACGTGAGGGTAGTGCTAGGAGGGGCTGCACACTTGCTGTCAGGGAAGCCAGTGGGGCTGGAGGGTGCTCATCACCCTCTAAGGATGAGGGCTGCTGGAAGCACCCCCCTGCTGAATGTCCACCTTCCAAGCCCCATCTGGATTCAGCAGTAACAGCTGTACTGAATTTTCTGTCCTAAACTTTTATTAATTAAAAAGCTTTAAAATCAGAATATGACTCCATATTTCTCAAATTCAAATAAGAAGGCTTTTCACATTCGGGCCAAACTCTAATGCAAGCTGTCTGGCTGTGACACAAACAGTGGACCTGCGCCAATGAAATGTGGTGTGTGTCGCGCTGCAGTCTGAGCTGTCTTCCTGGGAGGCTGGGAAAGCCTGGAACAGCTGTGTCATTTTCATTTGCTTACTCTTTCCAGAGTTTTTCTAGCACCATAGCTACTTTCTGCTCTAGCAAATACAAGATAAATTATAAGAAACTACTTTTAAAATTAGGCAAAGGACGTAATGGACACTGGTAAACTGGTGCCAGAGAGTCCAGTCCACTGCAGAAATGCAGATGTTGACCTGATCAGTACTTCCTTGCCACCTTTACCATTTTTTCCTCCTCTTTTCTCTCTCTCTTTACTCTTTTCTTCTGTGTGCTAAAGAAAAGAAGCTGATTTGCTATTCAAATTCACTCCCCTGTCTTGCTCATCTCCCAGGTCAAACTTCACAGGCCCTGCCATGGGGTCATGCACTACGCAGAGCCACCTCCTCATGATCTGGGGAGGGCTGCTCTGCCTCCATCTGTGACTGACACTCCACAGGATGCTGTTAGATTACAGTTTTGTAATTAATGGAACTAGAAATTGCTTAAGAAAAGACAGTTCTCACCCACAACCTCCAAAGTACCCCCTCCAGAATCACCTCCTTGTAATTGAGAGCCTCCTTTGTTAGCCATCTAGAAGACCTTACCCAAGGCAGAGGAATCAATACATTTCACCTGTAAAAACAGGCACCCTGTGAAAAAATAGGAAGTACAGCATGGGAGCTAAAAATAGGTGACATCTATGCTGTTCTGCTATCAGTGTCTGTGCCTCCTCTTCCCCATGCCACAGGAGACAATTGGGATGGGCAGGATTAGAGCAGAAAAGTGGAAAAAAGCCTTTGGCAGGGCTTGTAATGGTGATCCCACCCATTTTCTGCTTAGTCCAGTCGTCCTGGCTACATCCATGGTGTTTAGTCACTGCAGCTGTGTTCAGGCTTAGGTGTGCTGAGCCAGATGGCAAAGATCATGTACCTGCAAACTGTCACCTCAAGCTGTCTTTGCTTTGTCTGGTTGTATCCATGTGTCCTGGTTTCAGCCAGGACAGAGTAAATTTTTGCAGTAGCTGTGAGGGGGCAGAGCCTGGAACTGTGTGGTTGTGTCTAGGTTGTGGTTCCCTACCACTGACATCATTGCCAGCGGTGTAAGGGACTCGTGCTTCCAAGAAGACGGGCGTGGCTTTGGGCAGAGAAAATCGTGGTTCATGGTTCGAGTGGGAAACCTGTCTGCCACTGTTCATTGTTGTTGTGGGATGAGCATTTTGCATGTAAATCACCCTCTCTTTTTCCAGCCTTTTGATGGTAAAGTTGTTGCTGTTAACTGTGTTTTTCTTATCTCATTGCTGTTTCAAATAAATCGTTCTTATCTCAACTCATTATCTGTGCCTTTTGTCTCTCTCACCAGAGAGGGGAGGGAGTTGCTCGTGGTTTTTTTTAGTGGGAGTACTAAATTGGGGAATACCATTCCTAAACCACGACACCATGCCATATTTTGGCAGGAACAAACCTAGGCTTATCAGTCAATACACTTTTGTATGGCCTCTGGTACTCACAACATTTTGAAAGCATTGTCAAAACTTCTCTGGGTTGGCTGGAGAAGGCAGAACTCCGCCAGGTGTCTCCTTAAACAGGAAATCAGCAGGAGGTGGGATATGGCTTAACATCTAATCTCCACAAAACCCTTACAACAGGGAATACACACCTTGCGCTACAAGAGGACAATTTTGAGTTCTGAGCAACTTAGGAGACCAATTTATAGTTTTTATTCAATATTTCCACTGACTAGACAACCCTTAAGAACCATATCTGTCATGACAATGAGATATCATGGGTTTGTTCACGCAGAACATTTATCCCACCAAAAACTTCCAGATAGTGACATCTCCTCTGCTCTCCAGATTCCCACTTTCTGGGCAGCAAACACAGCTCCCAGAGACGAGCTCTGGAGAAAAGAGAAAGGGAAAATCACAGAAGAGATGTAATGCTCCAGCTGGTGGACGTAGCAGTGAGATGCTGAGGGCAGGAATTTATTGAGAATGAGTGCAGATGCACCTGAGGCCCAGCACAGGGTGGCTGGGCTGATCCAGGCCCTGGAGAGATGGAGCTGGGCTGTGAAAACTGAACTCTGCTCTGGGGTACTATTCAGCCTGTGCCTGAGTTTCTTGACCAAAGACCCCTCGAGATCTCTCTGCCCTGAGGCTGGACTGCCAGCCAGGACCCAGGCACTGCGTCAGTGACAAGTGAACTGCCAGTGCAACTCTGTATTTCAGGTATTGTTTTTCCAGATCCTCAGTTCCTTCACAAAATATTAAAATAAAGAAGTCTTGAGAGGATCCTGTACTTTACCCCAATTATCTCCTTAAATTTCAATCCTGTGGCAGTTCTTTAACTAATCCATCCAGATAGAAGGAGATGAAAACTCCTAACAGTGTCAATGCCCACCTCTGGCCTCACCCCTCTGCTGCTGCTGTCCAGCTAATTTATGTGAGAGGAAAGGCCCTTGGGAACAGGCCTTTAATACCACAGCTGTAATCTTCTCTGAGGCCAGGAGAGAATCCTGCTCAGGGATTTGATGTCTGCAGAGCTGTGTGGTAGTCCTGTCTGGTCTTATATTGTCTCTATGTTTTTTTAAATTGTTTTATATTGTCTTTCTCTTATTATTTTAAAAAACCCACCTTTTTTTTTCAAATAAAGAATAAAATGTACATATACATATTTGCCTAAGAGATCAATACAAATTAATAGATTACATTTCTGATGCATATTAGAAAAATAAAGAGGGTAATCAATTTGCTTTAAAGGAAAAGACAGAAGAGTTACTGACAAATTAAAAATTAGAATTGATGATTTCCTGTTGTTGAGGTATCAGAGAACAGGAAGAAATCACAATTCTCCCCAGACTTCAACATTTGAGGGACTGCAATTGCATTGCTGAAAAATTTGCTGTTCAGCCCCACTGCTTCCGCTCTGAAACGCAGTGAATGAACCCACCATTAAATGTTTAAGACAGAATTACTTTATCTTTTTTCCTTTTTAGCTAATCAAGATCATTCTGGTTGAAAACCCACATACCTCTCTAACAGTAAAAGTTCTGTTCAGATGTCTTGAGCTTCTGCCATCTCCTCCAGATTTTCTGCATGGCTTGAGTGGTGGGCTGTATATTCAAACCATGTACAACAATATTTCTTACAGATGTCAAACATATGCAGTAGGAAAATGAACAGTATGGCAGACTTAGTGACTGTGTAAAAGTGACTTTTATGTTAAAGTCCCCTTTTACAGTAAATAGAAAGAACTGGTAAAGGACTTGGAGCTACAGAAAAAAAATACCACTCCTTGCTGTCACATTTCTGCTGTGTTCAGGGACTAGGACTGTCTGTGCACAGTCTTTGAAAATAATCATAACAGCATCAAAGAAATACATGATTCCATCAGCAATTTCTTATTACAACAAAATACTCTTGTGAGGCTGATTTTTGGTTAACCACTCAGGTCAAGTATGAGCAGCTTTTTTTTTCTAGGTCTTGTCTTATTAGATGCCAAAATGTCTTCTTGATTGCTCCCTTTGACCTCAAGTAAGGGCTTTTCAGTTTCCTTGCTTTAGTGATAAACAGAATCACCAAATATCCTAAATTGGAAGGGACCCACAAGGAACAATCAAGTCCAACTCTTAAATGAATGGCCCATACGTGGATCAAACCCACAGCCTTGGCATTATTAACACCAGGCTCTCTGACCAGCTGAGCTGATCTCAGGTCAGGAATGGCTACATTTCTTCACATTCTCATGAGATGAGAGTAAGCCCAGAAGCAGTTGCCTTGGGAGGCAAGTCATGCTTTTACCTCTGATGGCTGCAAAATCCACAGCCTCGCACCCTTCCTGAGACATGGATCCCGTGACCTTGGCCAGGTGCTTCCCTGAAGCCTCATGCTGGTTGGAACTCCAAAGAAAAAGACAACCAGCAGCATGCAGGCTTTTGAGAGTGAATGCAGCAACTTTTAACCTAAACTTATGATTTAAGACATGGAGCAGAACAGCACAAATTAGCATGGTGTTTCCACAAGTAGGTAAAAGTATTGCTGATGGGTTTTTTGCATAGATTCTGAGATAAGGTAGCTCAGTCTTTCTGTGTTTGAGCCTTGCATGCAGTTCAGTTTCTGCTGGTCAACCAGGCTAATCCTCAGTTTTACACACACACCTTAGATTGTATTATGAATTATGTGCACCTCTTTATAAGGGTCTCTTATTCTCACTCTGATTTTAGCCCTTCATCACCTTGTGAATATAATAGGGTCTGTATTACAGTTTGCTACTGCATTTCCAAACTGTACATAACTTGCACATGATACAGTTGAATTTCCTTGCAAATTCCTGGCCCTCTTTTTTAAATAGTTGATTCAAAGAGAAACAGAAACATAATTTTTGCAACATAATATAATTTATATGCATACATGTATTACTTGACCCTATTGAATGTCTTTTGTGTGCTAATGTGCAGACCATACCTCAGTCATGGTCTTATTCTTGCACGAGAGCAAACAAACAGTTGAGTGCTACATATTTGTGTGTTTCTCTAATAAGTGGTTACCTACAGGATATTACTAACACCTATTTCTTTCATACTGACCCATAATTAATATCCCGCTGCCTGTTTACACTGAATGCTTGTCTGCTGGTGATTAATTTTAGAAGATTCCACCTGAAAATGTGGTGTTTGCCATGACAGAGTGGGCAAAGAGGCAGTGCTGCTGGCATCCACACTTCTGCCCTGAGTGTCTCTGTTCTCCTTCAGCCAAGGACCAGGAACAAAACTTTCATTGCAAGACCCTACACAATCACACCTAATCAAGATGACACAACTCCCATCACGGATTATGGAATACATACAGAGAACTCTCAAGTCACTTCATAGCAATTCCATGAGTTATGCAAATACAGGAGAAAATGATAAATTTACCAACTTATTTGAAAAAAAATTGAGCGGTTCTCATGAGTGCGATGAAAAGGCCAGATCAAAGCAGCAGCCCATGAGCCAGAGCTGCCTGCCAGGACTATGTCAGCTGGCATATTACCTCCCCAAGCACCTCCACATGCCCAAACACTTACTCTGTAAACTGTCAGCCCACCTGTGTTGGAGGAGAACCCTGTTCTGATGGAGCTCCAGAGATCGGCTTACAGAGGTGTCCCAAAGCTGACATTTGGCTCACAGCACTGAAAAGGCTAAGCCAGCCTAGGCTGGATTTTTATAAATGACTGGCTTGCTTTCTACACCTCTTTGTCACCTCCAAATCAAGAATTACTATAATCTTTAAAGATTATTTATTATTAGTGCAACCAGAACCCCTGTTTAGAGACCCAGACCACCTGGCACAAATGCAGAACAAAAGACAGTCCCTACTCCAAAGTTTATGTGTTAAGCATGTTCCCTGGTAACAGTCTTCCAACTGGATGAATATGAACAAGCTGACTTGTGTTTCTCTGTAAATTCCATGCTCCAGCAAGAAGAAAAAGGGACCCATAAATGATCTGTATTTTGCTATCTGCCAGTGGTAGAATTCTACAACCAATGTAGCTGACAGTAGTCAGACCTGATGCAAGAGTGTTGTACTTATGGAATAAGAAGGAAATACTAAAAATGCAAAACCTGGCCAACATTCTTTGCATATTTATGCTCTTCAGATCTTTATTTCTCGGAGGTGGCAAAGGACATATGGTGAATCAACATAAATTTTAGCTCTTTATCTGCAAACCATTCTTTTTTAGTTTCCTTTTGCCAATTTAGTTGGAGCAGCATATTTTACATAGTTACAGCTGATAGCAAGTGAGTCAGCTTGATCTGATGCTTGTAAATCTGTCAGAACCACACTCATAGTCATATATTTTAACCCAGCATTATCCTTGGGCAAATAATTGTTAAGAATTTTATTCTTCCCAGTCTCCTTTCTCTCCACTGATCCCATCCCTACTCTACTAACTACTGTAGTCTGCAGTGAGCTGCTTTTCCCTCCTTTTCTCTACTTAGTACTGATGTCCTGTTCTATAGAGTCTCCTTTCTCAGTTTCTCTCTCGTGGGGTGCCCTTCCACTCTTCTTAAAAGTGTGAGAGTTGTTAGACTGTGAGTAAGTTGATAGTGATGGTTTCATAACTTGCTATCAATATGAAATGTACTTTTGCTTTTTGCATTCTAAGGAGATATGGGTAAATAAGGTACCTGCATTATTTTATCTCAGGGCTCAGGCTTCTCTGAAGTTTTCATTTCCTAACAATTGTTCTTTCAATACCCTCCAAACAGAAAGATATTACTCTGGGACTATGACATTATCTGCACATCAGTAGACTATATGACTCCAGCACCAAATAATGGAGACTATGGCAATAGTGTTAAGTTAAAACAAGTTGCAAATAGGACTGTTAGCTTTCAAGTGTATGTCTGGCTTTATATTTTTGTATTAATTTGTTTCCATTCTTCAGCTATGTACTAACACCTCCTATTGCAAATACTTCACGTTCTACTTTCTCCAAAAATAATGCTTAGATTTATGGAAAGTTCTTAAATTTGACTGTAGATAAAATTTTAAAGCATGGTAATTGTTCAAATGGAAAACAACTTTGAAGCAGGTTATCTCTGATTTTAAGTAAAATGTCTTAAGTTTCTGTGTTTTAGCTGAAATTCAGCTGCATCTCAAGTTCTAAAGGTGCAAAAGTGACCCCACATCCAAATGAAAATCAGTTATTTGTGTTCTGTATGGAGTAATTCACGGCTGATACAGTAATGCAATCATCATGACTAGGGAAGTGGTATTGAAAAGCTCCTCAGCCTGTAGCTCTGGTCATGCAATTGTGTGCAAAACAGATGTGCTCCAGGGAATGCCCTCAGAAAGAACTGACACTGACCTAGCAGATCTTCTCCCTAGCCTAAGTCAAGGGAGCAAGAACTTCTATCATCCTACCCAGGAAAATAAGCAATATAACCAAGAGAGGAAAGACTTGTATTTTCTCAATATTAAATTAAATGTATGTATCTACATTTTCAGTTTCCAACACGCCAGTCTATACTGGCAACTGAAAACAGCAGCAGAAGTTAATAGGGTGGAAGCTGAAAGTTAACTTCTGAACTGGAGGTCATTATCATGACAGAGAGAACCAATAGCCTCATGTTTTTAACATGTTGCTAAAACGCTCAGGTACTGAAATAGTTAATGCAAATGCAGCTGTCACAATTAACTTTCAGATTTTAGCATTCTGCTGAAATGAAAGCTCCCTATTTTCATGCCATCTGCAGACTCAGGGAGACAACACAGCAACTCTGCTGTCTGCTGGTGTTTTGACGGTTTTCCTCCCAAGAGCATGGAGACAACATCCAGCTCTCTGTAGCTGCAGCACAAGTGGCAACTGCACTGTCATGAAGCTTGGTTGAAATCTGTTGAATGTTCATCAGTGAAAAGCAGCCAGTGAGCAACTGTGACAGGCATCAAACTGGTAGGCAGAGAAAAACACCTGGGAAGTTTGTGGCCATACCTCAGGCTCTGATGATTAAGATACCACTGTTATCTGTCAGGTTGCAGCTAGCAGAGCTCCTCATCTCCTTCTTGAAGTTCTATCAGGGATAGATTTAGAGCAGGAAGAAAGAGAGTAATAATTAAGGGAGCCTCAATGCCTTTGCAGGCCTCTATTATAAAGCTGGAGCTGTTTGTGATTCTGTAACAGGAATGAGCTACCTGCTACCATCTCTTTCTCTCCAAAAAAAATCCATCTCTGCCCCATGTCCTTGTATGTAATAATGCTCATGTGCCCTGTACATGGCCAGTGCTCTGCCACTGGAGCTGAGGGTCACAGCTGTGGTCCCTGGGAGGAGAGGGTGTCAGGACAGAAACAGTGGTCATGGTATGATAACCCAAACTGAGGAAAGGGGACTGCAAATTACAGGGTTTTTTTTTACTTCAAAGAGATTTCAAAAGATGAAGCAAAGTTCTGCATCATGATTGGATTCTGCAGCCAGAGACCGTGAATACTTAGGAAATGCTTAATACAGTCCCTGCCTCAAGAAAAACATGAGTAACAATGAAGATGTCACTTGCCCACCTGTAAAATGATTTCTCCATCTTGTATAAAACACCTCTCAAGCAAAGATACAAACAGCATCATTGCATGAGTAAGAGGGTTCCCAGCAAATGGCTTCATTTGCAGGAGGCAAAGTCCTTCTGTACTGCTCAGCTGTGCACCAGTGACCAGGGCTCAGCACCTGCTCAAACCTTCCTAGTGAGATAGGAGAGGCAGAGCAAATCTATGAAATAGAAATTATGCCAGTTTTATCCCATAGCTTTTCTGAGTACCTCACACTGTAATATCAACATGTGCATCCCATGCTCACAACCTCTGATTTAAAGGTCCTCTGGACAGAAGACTCCCTCCATCCCTAACCTTCTTTCTTTCTCCCCTCCAAGCCCTTTTTTCTCTGTTGATCCAATTCAAGTATCCATCCCACAGTGTTTGTTATCAGGCTCCATCCAGTATCCCTCAGTGCCTTCAGGGTGTCTTCTTTTTTCTCTGTTCTGATGGCTCCAAGGTCATTCACTGCTCCTAAGGGAACCTGTCTTTTTTCTTCAATCCCCAGACATCAGACATCTCTGGACCCCTCTGTCTATTCCTCTGTCTATCTTCCTTCATGGTTCTCTCTTTCAATTTGCAAAACCTTCACTCTATCAAGTTTTAAGCAACAATATTTCAAGGGAATGGACAGGAAATTCCCATGCCCATAATTAAATTTCGCATGTAGGGCTGTGTGTGCCTTAGTGCCCACACTGACAAATACTTCTCATAATGAGCCACAGCTAGTACAAATCCAGTGACACAAAACCTGAAACGATTGGAGAGAAAAGAATGTGACTCAAATACGTAGGACCTTTCTTTAAGCACAGAGAGCTTTTCATTGTTAAAAATATGCTTGAATACAGCGTTCAAAACCTGAACAAACTGATTAACCAGGGACCAAGTCAGTAATGGAGCAGTAGCACTCTGTGTTATCATGTGAGAGGCCCCGGTTTGGGAATGACAGAGGCTGATGATAAATGGCTGCAACACAACCATGATGCCACAAGTCTCTGTGGAACAATACTGGCTCTGCTGCCCTTCCTTGACAGCTGCTCTCAAATCTCTGCAAACGAGGATTACTCCAGAAGGCCATTTGCCCTTCTCCTGTTGAAAAAGTTGTCTGGGGAATACACGTGGTCACTAGCTATGAGGATGCACCGAAGCGATCTCTGGGGCACAGCTTCACTGCATGTCCCTGTCCCCTTCTGTTGGGGTTAGGGACCTCTGTACCAGGGAATGAGCACAGAGAAAGTACATTGCCAGTGGAAAGTCTGTCTACCAGGTGATTTAGAAAGCAGTCTATTTGGTTGTGCCAGAAAGCCCAACCCCTAATACATCCCCTTAGGTAAAGGTCATGATGATCAGAGACAGTGTTGGAAGTGAAAGGGGAAAATATTAGTCAACCAATGAAGTTTTCAATTTTATTTTCCCAGAGTGATACTTTGTATTTGAATTCTTCGTGAGCAGAGACAGGAGGAGACAGAGTAAGTGTGCTCAAAGTCCACAGCCATCCATGTGCCATATAATCCAACCTATGGAGCTGACTAGAAACAAGATTTTCTTTAAAAATAATTGCAGTTTACAAAAGTTTCTGTTTCCTAATTTTAGGAAATTTTGTCATTTCTCCCCCTCCCCTGCCCTTGTTTTAAATAGATGAAAATTATTTTATGAAACAAGAGGAATTTTGGATGAACCCTGGACTGTCCAGTGTCTTAGCAGAGTGATGATGTAGAACTCTTTACAGGGTTGTTGTTTGCTCCCTTACAGATTGACATGCTTGGGACCAGCTCTCTGTCCCAGACCCTGTATTATCACGTGGCAGCCTCAACTACACCTTAACAAAAACATATTTTCCATTCTTTTAAGTTCTTCAAGTTGCATCTTAAAAAGTACATGGCGGCCTATGTAGGGATTAAATTGGGGGGTTTAGACATAGCCAGTGATTAAGGTGGGCATTTATGATCTTCTCGCTGGCAGGAGCCAATCTGTAGGAAAGCAATCTGCAGCACAAGCTCTACAGACAAGGCAAGGTATGATGCTGTAAACCAAAACCCATTCTGCTGTTGTGTTATTCAAGGAGCCCCATCAAATTATTAGCATTACTTATGCCCTAATAAAATGTATAGGTCTCTTTCAGGCTTCAGGTTCTGTGGTGCCTGATTCCCTCCAAACACACAATGAAACATAGCTCTAAGACTGGTAAAATGAAAACAGTTGGGAGAATTTAACGGAATTCATAATGAATTATTTTCAGGCATATGGTTGTTTTAAATGTTTTCTCGTAGCTGGTAGTATTGCAGGGGGAAAAAAAACAGGCATAAAACCAACAAGGAATTTCATTGTCTTTAAGTAAAAAACACAACATAAATCTGATTTAGATAATCCCATGTTACAGTGATGGGGTAACACTGGTCCCATCCCAGACTGCCTCTCCCAGTCCCAAGATAGGGACAAGATGCTTCCTTCCTCCAACAGAACAGAAGGAAGGATGGATGTCCCAGCTGTGGTATGGCCCCACATGCCCTGAGGTTTTACACATATGGCAACACTTTGTACAGGTGCTTGTAAACATAATACAATTTATTACTGTTTCTCCTTCCCAGTAAACTAGAATCAGAGCACTCATTTTCAGAAAAAATTCTTTTTTTCCTAACAGCTGCAACATTTAAAAGATTTAACTGTAAGCTTTTTCTCATTCTCATTTCCAGAACTAAAGCTACTCCCAAAAGTAAAGACATGCAACCCTCTTTCAATTCACTTATGAATATGAATATATTTGCATCTTCTCTGATACCTGGTGTTGCTAAAGAATGTATTAGGAATCTCTGATGCTGAGCAGCAGCTTTCTCTTAACAAAGAAGCAAAGACTTCTCAAAAAAACCTTATAAGCACTGATATAAGTATTGATAATTTAAAAATATTATTTTATAATGTTTACAATCTTGATTAAAAATAAGAAGGAAGATAAATCTCACTTTTAAAAATCAAATATCCCCCCAAAATTTAACGCCTTTTTCCAGTACCATGGGAAAAACAAAACAAACAAAACAAACAACCAAACCCAGTCCTCACTTTCCCTTCCTTTCCTAAGTTTAAATGATTAATGCTAAATCTTTATGTACAGTTAGTGCCCACCTAATAGGCAGCTTACAAAAATATAGTCAGGGGTTTAGCTCAGTTTTGGAATACGAAGAAAATTTGAGGAAAGCCTGGGGAAAACATTTCAAAACATGAGGGAGTGGGTCAGCTAAAGGTAGGTCCAGGGTCTGCAGGTTTGCACCCTCTGATTGTTATTCAGAAAGATATTCCTCCAATAGTATCCTGAGAGGTCTGATATCTTTCCATAATGTGACACATCCTCCAGTCACTTTAGAATTTAGTTGAGATACCATGAATGGGGACTGAGATACAGGAGAGGCTGATGAGATTGTTATCAAGAAAGAAGGCCAGCAAGCCAAAGAATCACATTTGTGTTGCCTTCCTTTATGTTAGATCTGACTGGCACAGTGCAGAGTAGGAACTCTGGAAGTCCTGCTCCCAAACCTCGGAACTGCGCGTCTCTCTGGGCGCTGCCAGGTGGCCCAGCAGCCACAGAAACCCATGGCACTAAAGCACAACTTTTTCTGGCTACTGCAGGAGTTGAGGAGCTGGAGTATATTTTAAAAACTAAACCCTAAGAATATAAAAGGCTAGGCTTCAAGTGCTAGAGCTGTTCGGTGTATATGTCCCTCCAATGCTGACCTTGTACCTATGACTGTACCTTCAGCCACTGATCCACGAAGTTCTTGTTCACGGGTGTGAGACCAGGCAAAGTCCGTCGCAGGCTCATTGCTCAGCAAGCAAGGTAAGTGTTCAGAGAAGGGCCACACCATCACCTGTACTTACCAAAAAATACTCCTGATACCACCTGCAGGGAATGCTGGTACAGTGTGGAAGGCCAGTTTCCATCAAAGGCTTGATTTGGGTTCACTCATTGAAAGAGCAACAGAGAAGACTATGGCCAGCTCTGCTTATGAGTTGCTCTGTGTTGGTCAGCAGCTTCTGGCAGACAAGCACCACACAAGGACACTGTCCAGGAGCCAGGCCCGGGAGTGGGACAGCCCTGCTTCACTCTGCTGCATGCTGGCCACACGTCAGGGGAAGAGTGAGAAGCTTATTGGAGATGATCCCAAACTCTGTTAACCCTGAACGAGCTGGAGAACATTTCAACTTTGCAGTAACTATAGCTTATCTTGCTTGAGGCTGATCCACAATAAAGTAAAAACCAAATAAATGTGCAAGATGCTACTGAATAAAAAATGGCCCTGACTAGGATCAAAATACAGCCATACACTGGGTGATCACTACCGCCAGAGTCACTTCATGCAGGTGACGTGGCTCCATGTGCAAAATGACTCCAGATACACCAGGAATAGGCTTCCCACCAGTGTGTGAGTGTGATCAGTACATATGACATGGGAGCCTGCAAGAATGGCATTGCAGACTTTCGTCACCGGTGTATTAATGGTAGAATTATGCTAAATTGTTTGTCCAGCACTGATGCTGAATATCTTCCTGTCTGAAACATTCCTTGATTAAAACAGTGTATGAGGAAACTTGTGTCTATAAAAAGATAAAAAATGCTAAGAAGATTTAGTTGTTTTTACAACCTTGTGTACTAGGCACGTTTATCTCAATACAGCCAGGCATGAAGCCCACATCAGATGGATAAAGAGGGGAGTATAGAGTTGACTGAGAACACAGATTGCTATACTACCACAGATTTTACTCCCTTCTCTGGAATAACATTTAAGCAATATGCTGTATGAGTACCTGAGCTGCTTAGCTAGCAGATCCAATTTGCAAGCAAAAGACATGCAAGAGAGATCAGCAGATGAACTGAAGCTTTATGGCTTTGATGCAGAACAATATCTTAACACTCACAGTCTCTTTTGCACTTTGCTTGTCCAAAGGAATAACCAGTTCCTTCAACAGCTCTTCAGATCATGCGTTGCCAATGCAGGGACCTTGCCATCCTACGTTTATTAAGAAAACCTAGTTTGTCAAGAATATGCCTGGGAAGCAGCTAAGTAAAAAACCCAAAAATATAACACTTTGCTCCCTGAAAATATGCTACAGTTAATGCTTGCACAGGAAAATTCTTATAAACATCAAATACTTTAGGACTCTTTTACCTCCACTTGCTGCAGCAGTTGTAGCCTCCTGTAATAGCATCACCCTGCTGCTGGAATATTACCAGCAGTGGTAGCCTGCACTGGAGCTTTACTCCTTTTTCTGGGCCAGTCCTTTCATCTTTCTTTTTTTTTTTTCTCTCTGAAGGTTATTTATGCAAGTGTGACATGCAGTTACAGTAAAGTTCCTTGCAATGAATGGAGTGCAGGCAGTGGTAAATTCCATTCCAAAATCATTTTGAATTCTAAAGGTTCCATTTAAGGGATAATGATGGGAGCAAAGGGCATTTCTCCAGGATTAATCACTGGCTGGGTGAGATGATAGCCCAAGGCAAAGCCACGGGCCATTAACCCCTGCAGGTCACCTTATCCCTACAGGAAATGCACTGGGTCAAGTTCACTGTTGCTATTATAAACTCTTATTCGAGAAAGGGGTTACACTTCTATGTTTATATATGTCTTCCATTCCCATGTTTGTAATGATAGTGGATAGCTTTTGGCAATGCCTCTATGTTGTACCACCGAGAGATGTAAAAACAAGTTCTATTGTTATATTTGATGCCAAAGACACAAGTGGATTTTTAATGTTTACAGTGAAACATTTAAGATTCTTGGAAAAGAATGAAAAATGAAATGACAGGAAAACACCACATGAAAAAGACCCAAGGAAATGACATTAGAAAGAGGGAACCTCTCTTCAGCTGGTGTAAATCATCACATCTCTAAAGCCAAAGAAGCTACATGAATTCACACCAGCTAAAGAACTCAGACAGAAGTTGAGGTTGAAACACATTGAAGAATAAATTTTATACTTGGCTCCTATACCATCACATAGGGAACTTCACATAGAGGAGCAGTTTGACAAAAATACTACTAAATGGAATGTATGTGCTTGTGAAGACAGCATTTTAAAGTGCTGCCTGAATCCTCTATTATTTACATGGCCCCCAGTCCCACACATCCCTCAGATTCAATAGTTCCTAGCCAGTCCACCAAGAAAAGGCCTTCCAATCAACCCATTGCAAGGGAAAAGCTGTCACTGTAGCTCCATGGGTTGAAACAGCAGGAATTTTGCTCAATGTGAAGGTTTTCTTTGCTCACATGAACAGTAGCCCCTGAGTTCAAACTCAGATCCAGAATGAGACTGTGCAAAATCTCCAGGATATGCACATTTGAAGATCCTCCTGAACAATGAGACAGCAGACAAGGTCAAACCAGAGCTGTGTTTGTGAGCTTTCTGCCTGCCTTCTGAGCCTTTCTTGAAATGTATTAAACATTTTCAACTTGCATTAAAGAGCAAATAGTCCTTAGCCCTCTGCTAGAGAAGTGCACTGAGGACGTGGGTAGTTCTTTCTGTCTCAGTTCTTGTGGCAGCTCCTCTCTTCCCTTGGGGCTGTAGTACCTGTATCCTTTTGGGATGCACTGTCTGAAATTCTCTCTCTACCTCCAGCCTCTCATTCCAGAGGTGGAGCAGGGATCACTGGTTTTATGATGCCCCTGCAGTTAGCAGCAGTAATCCCTTCCATAAAATCGTTTCCTGAACGAGGACTAGCACAGGAACAGCAGACTTAGACTACTTCTCCACAGACTGAAGGGAGTTCAAACACGCCTGGATCCCATCCACAGGGCAAGTCTGTGGGGAGTGCATTCATTTTGAAGTTGTGCTGAAGTTCAGCAAAGAAGTGAAGATCCACTGACCCACAGAAAGTGGTCAAGAGCGCATCTCCACACCTAGCAGTGGAGGTGGTGCCTAGGACAGGGAGCCTTCAAGTCCATCAGCTACTCAGGCAACATTTCTACATTTATCCAGTTACAGTCATACTTACAATGCACAAGCAGCCCTGTGGCAGCCAGGATGTTACTCTCTCCCTGAAGGAATAGAAATTTCACTTCAGCGCAGGAGTTTTCCCCAGCAACACACCTTTCCCTCAGAGACTGTCCTGATGCTTCTCTCCCCTGGGAAAGCAGCACAGACCAGCAGAGCTGCTTGTTGCAGTCTGTGGGATCTGAACACACAAAGGAAGCTCCTTCCTGACCACAGCCAGGTGCTTCACTTCTGGATAGAGGTCGAATTTCAGATGGAGCTCTGTCTCTTGCACTCCCAATTTGTGAGTGCAGGTGGCTTACAGACCATGAGGTTTTTAAATCCCTTTTGGAGGTGGCTGCCTCTCCTCGTGCACTGTATACTGTGTCCAGACAGCTAACCCACAGGTCTGATTTCCCTAAAGAGTTTTAAAGTTGCACAGGAAAACATCATCATTTCATAATTTCAGAATACTACACTTTGCAGCTTTAATGTTCTTTTAATGGAGTTTGTTGGTGCAATACAAAAGTACAGACATATTCAGCATGTGGTAATAAACTGCAAAGTAAATAGAATTACAATAGCTCTCACCAAACTGAAATGTTTTCATTTTACTTTTAATTGACTAAAAGGATTTGCAAATGTTGAAAACAAAGCTTTGGCATCAATATTTAATAAAATACAGCAATAAGATAGTAATCATCTGATAGGATGAAGTAGCTAGTTTTTAGATCATATGATATATGATCACGTGTAGAACTGAACTCTCTCTAATTAACGCCTAAACCAACATTCAAACAACACAGAAGATCTGGGTTAGGAAAGCTGTTACCACCATTTGCTTTCTTTACACATTATTTTGAGGAAAGACCCATTATGTGAGTGAAAAGCAATTGTTCTCATGGCCCTGACCCCGAGAAGATGGAGACAAGTGTAAGGCAGACTTCAAAAGGAAAAGTGCAGCAACGTCTCTAGCAGGGCCAGTCAGGAGGAGCAGTGTAAGGCTGCTGGCTACCTGCAAGCAAGCACAGGGAGTTTTCCAGTGCCTGCCCTCCGACACGGTCATTTCATGGCACCAAAGCCTCCAAAGCAGGTAGAAATGTAACTCAGGAGTGACTGAGGTACCAGAAATGATGTCTCCTCCTTCCCTCACCTTCCCACTTGCTATGGGGGAGCAAGGGAAAATTCTTGCAGAACAGGAATGGAAAGAGACCATTGCTGCCAAACCCGGGCCACCTCCAGCACACGATCCAGCGTGGGAGGAGAAGCAGTGGGAGGACTGGGCAGGGTGCTCTGAGTGCTGCTCACAGCTACCAGCTGGCATCGGGCCCCAGGGATCTTAAGATGCTGCCACGTCCTGTGCCTGTTCAACTCCACACCCAGCCATCACTGAGCAGTGGCCAAATCTCACCCTTCACATCTGCATGTGCAACAAGAGATGCTGTTGCAATGTCTTCCCTGCTCTGTTGTGCCCACATGTCCCCTCTCTACATTCTTGTATTTGGCAGCTTTCTGGAAGAGATTCTCTTTTTTGTTATATGGAAACAGTAGCTCTCGATTTCCAGCCACTAGTGCCTCAGTGCTGCTGCAGTACACAGCAATCTTTACTGTAACAGAAAACATCATGCTTGGAAGATGAGAAAGAGGCTGAGAAAAAATGTATCATGGTCTTGAATCCAAAATAGTTAATAAGAAAAATTGAGAGAAGCAGAATGTAGTTTGTTGCATTCTTGGATGGCCAATACTTGGAATGCTCATTTGAAGTACTCATGTCTTGCAGAATTTTATATATATATATATACATACTTATACATATATGTATATATTGCAGCAGTTTTTCATCTAACTGTTGAAATACTGTAATGATCACATGTTTCACTTTAAATACAGACCCCTACTGAAAAAAGAACTGGTAGGTAATTTTCTTCCACATCTGTGATGGGAGATGTATTATGCATTTGAAGTTTGAGCCAGCATTTTCTCCTGCTATTTTTTTTTTTTTTTTGCTCAGAAGACCCAGCAAGAAAGAATGCCTCATTTTACTGCTCTGCAGTTTTGAAAAATGAAATGGGTTGGACCATCATGAAAAGCTGAATAGTTTGATTTGTCTGTGCTTTGGCCAGGCTTTGCTACAGCATGAGGAATTCAGATCTCCCCACAAGCAGTGCTCTAATGACAGGGTACCACAGCCTAGCCTAGCAACAGGGGAGCTCCACTTCGGCCCTTACTCACTCTGACATATTTAGTCCAAGTTTTAATTCTTTCAGCAATGAGATTAGAAGCTGTGCAAGCCTGCATCTCTGCCCCATGGCACCAGCTTTACGCTGATTTAACCATGTTACATGTACATTTGTCACGTCATGCCGTAGGGGTGGGGGCTGGACAGGATCAACACCTTTTATTTTGGCTGCCTCCATTTTATGCTATGTTTGTTTAGCCTGCAAGTTATGCAGGTCATGTTGAGGGGAACAGTTCATAACATCCATCAAATTTGGGTTTATCGATCAACTATTTCAGTTTGCAATGAATACAATAAAGAATGTCATCCATATGTTCAAGCAGCAAAGGAAAAATTCCATGAAAAAGACAAATCAGCAGCTATAGCATATACAGAAGGAATTTCCTGCCCTCTTTTCTAGGACTTCCGAAGTCTTCATTAAAGCATTTGGGCCCCATCCTTGACTCATGGACATCGGTACAACCTCATGAGTGTCAGTGGAAGTCAGGCCAATTTAAACTAGTCCAGAAACTGGAAACAAGAAATGGCTTGTTTTTATGCCATGAACAGTAGTTGAGGCACAAAAACTATAGATAATAATTTATATAAAATCCTAGACTAAAAAAATCCCCTTATATGGGATACTTGTTTGTTGTTTGTTAGATTACTTATTATGTTGCTAGACGATGTCCAGCTAAAATAGCCCCAAATATATGTTTTACGAATATTTTCTGTCCTGCTTTTACGACATCTTATTCTCAAACTATTAATGTGCTTATTTTAATCAATAGGTAGTGTGGTAAAGCTGACACAAGAGATTATAGCACATGGCAAAGGAATTCTGCTGCTCTTCAATAATGCTTCTAGGTGATCTTTGTCTTTAAAATGTTCAAGAAAAAAGCCAACAGTGATAAAAGATTGCACTTATGTTGCCGTATTTAGGTTTATATTCCTATTCACAAACAATGGGGACTTTCTATCTTCAAGCAGTAATACGCTTTATAATGTGAGCCAAATACTTTATCTTGACTTACTACATAAAAATATTATAGATCACCCAACAATATGAGAAAATGTCACCGTATTCATTTAAAATAGCTATCTGTGAAATGTGTGCTACCATATTTTGCTTGGGGCAATATATTTCCATGCTTTATGAAATTATTAATTCTCATTAAATTCTAATGATCCCATCTGAAAAGAGCAGAACTAATTAACTGCTCCATTAAAGTTATTACTTACTCCTGATGAGGCCTGTAAATGTTACTACTTTGTTAGGCCTGTGAAAGTTTTCTGAACCACAACTCCCGGCCTTACAAGGAAAATTCCCCATTATTCCATAACAGTAAAATTACCAGGTCCTAACAACACCCATGTAGCCTCTAAGATTGAAGCCTTACACCCTGAAACAAGTATTTTCCTCCCCTCACAAACAGAAGAAAAGGAAGCTCATGCTGGCAGGAAGGATCTGCAGAACCTGCATCAGACAGGTGATGTCTACTCGGGGCCAGCACCTATACTGAAAGCAGTGGTTTAAATATCTTTGAGGATTTGGACTGCAGTGGCTCTGTACCTCTGCTGCCACTTGTAAAACCAAAATGACTTTGCTACCTCACCAGAAGGCTGTGAAAAACGATGACACCTTTGAGATTCTCACATGCTGTGTCTGTTGGGGTTTCATTCCTGCCCCACGGACAGATGGCAGAGCCGTGAGCAGCAGCAGCAGAGCCTGGAGAGCAGCACTGTCTCCCCAGGTTTGCACAGTGAGCTGGAGTGTTCAGCATAAACTGGTAATTTTGAGAGGATACAGGGTCATCTTTTTAATCAAAAATGGGGTCTGCTTGAAGACCATCATGGCTGCAAGGGGTGAGTTCCCAACATGCCCTAAGGACAGGTAAAAGAGCTCTGGCAGTCTCAGCACTGCTGGGGTCAAGGTCACGGGGACTCGGTGAGATGTCACCTGTACCAGTGGAAATGAAGGGGGAAAAGCATTGATCAGAGCTGATAAGAAAAGCTTGCTGACTGAAGCAGCAAATTGTGACAGTTGCTTTCACAACCATGTAGTGTACAAACATCCATATGTGAGGGAGATTTTAAATACACACATGTAAAACTTTCCCATGATAAGGCTGTATGCTGATCTGACCACAGAACTGGAACAGAGCCTCTTATTGCTACTACAACTCTGAGCAAGAGCTACTCCAGACAAGTATCAAATACTCCATCAGGTAATAATTAAAATAGAGATATATTAGTGAAAGAATTTGAAAAAAATTATTACTTTTGTGATCTATTACATTATTTACATGCAATGAATAAATTACACTTTAAATTATTTGCTCGGCTTCATTATTGAAACATTTTTCAAAGTTTGATTTTTTTGATTTTTTGCGGGGATTTTTTAGGGGATTTTTTCAGGGTTTACTCTTTTCTAGATAAAGGCTGAATTTTTTAGGGAAATTAAGGACTTCTTAACAGTGCTCCTTAGATAGTAAACGCAATTATTCTTTAACACTCTAGTCCCATCACTCCCCAAGAAACACTTCAGTTTGCAAGGGCTTCTGCCACAAAACCATTTTTTGTAATGGCCATTGACACTTAGGAAAGGATCAGAAGTTATATTTGCAACCTAAATTGACAAATATACACTGTATTGTGACTCACTCTATGCCAATCTCTGCTATTTAAGCACTGAGGATTGGCTGAGAGTTTTGGATGTTTCTCTGCAACAAATACAATCTGAAATACTGTCTGCTCTGGAAATACTTTTCCTGTGCAATGTCATCCCTTTCAGTCACAATAATAAAAGGATCAATTTTTATAATTAGCCCCTTGTTCCATCCCTTTGGAAAAAGTTTTGCCAAACATTTGCAGTTGCAACATTTGACAGCACAAGCCCTCACCCTTCCCTGCTTTCTCATGGCCTCCACGAGCACTGGGCATTCCGAGGCAGGCAGCTGATTCACCATTTGGGACAATCCCGGTGGGTTGGTGATCAACTGCTCTTTGCTCAGTGATGGTCCAAACCAAGGGCAGTAATGCTATTTTGGGCCCCAAGGCAACTGTGCAAGGGAGTGTTTCTAAGCAAGGAAATTCCAAATTGTTGGGGTACACTGTGTGGTGATAGAGAGATAGGCCCTGAAGGCCGGAGAGAGAGCCTCTTTCCTGGGCCCATGTGTGACCCTGGGACTGTATCCAGGTCACCGGGGATGGGCGGAGAGAGGATTGTGAGTTTGTGGACAGGGCTGGACCTGTGAGAGGTGATGATTGTAGTTTGTGACCTTTTAGGGTATTGTTTACCTGTTACCATAATAGGCAAAATCTGTGCACTACCCCAGGTGATTGGGGGACACTGGTGAACATCTTTCCTGTTTATATGATGTTATATCCTGGGTGTGCTGGTATTTAAGGAAATTCTGGCTGCTCAATAAATGACTTTGCATCTCCCTCTTGTGTGTGGAGTCCATGCCCATGCGTGATCACTGCACAAATGATTTGGATTTTCTCAGCAGCAGAAACAGCAATAGAACCTAAACCAGGCTCACGTCTATCAGGCTGGACTCCTCTGTGCCAGCAAGCACCACACACAGTCCCAGGCTCAGCTGCTTCCTGGGAGAGGCTTCACCATTCCTTGGGGGGACCTGGCTCCATCAGCCACACCAGCGTGGCATTCCCACCACCCACATACTCCCTGGAGAGCTGTGCCACTTGCCGAGAGCTTCCAAAATAGCAGTTTCCCAACCAATAACGTTAGAAGCTTTTGAAAACATTTGCAACCAATTTTACAGTTAATTAAACCCAGATTTGCTCTATTCAGTCATTTGTTCTATAACTTTTAAATCTTTTTTGGTTTAAAGTTTAGGGGTTTTTTCTAAGTCATGTGCAAGCTTTTGCTGTAAATAGGTTAATTGCAGCTCTGATCTTCCTCCAGCATCTGCCAGTAAAGACAAACTGTTTTCAAACATCCAGACCTAATACGGATCACAACATTTCAAGGTGGGACCAGTCCCACAGTGCTGCCAGCAGAGAATCCCATGCCAAATCATACAGCTAGTAAATAGTATGGCATCAATTCCTCAAAAATTTCCGTAGCAAGAGTTTTAGGAAAAGATCCAAATCCCCCATCAGTAAATCTCGCAGGGTAGGTGAAACCTTTGCAGTTGCCATGTATTTCAAGAGGTCTTTCTCTCACATGTGGTTGCAGTCTACAGATCCAAAGCTTACACAAACTAGACATGCCACAAAGTTTGAAGCTCTCTTCTCTCCTCTGCGCCTCCAGAACAAATGTAGGAAAATTGCATGACACAAAATCATCACTTAATTTTTCTCAACGAGACAAAAAAACATTATTCATGCTTTTCTTTTAAAATCAATATTTCTACCAAGAAAGATAAGTAAGTTGTTGTAAGAAGGACTGTCTAGCTTGAGTTTAAAGGCAGGCTTGTCCTAACTGGTGAACAGTTTCCCCAGCAATGTGCCTTTCTCTGGCTCCAAAGCAGAATCTCTTATTACTATTACCTTGGGTATGTAAATGAGGAAATACCAGTTAAAATTAAGCTCCTGCTCACCAGGGACCAATTATTGATTTTCTTCCTTTCTTTACTCAATGAATAGAACAGACAAGATTCTAAAAACCTTTGGAAAAAAATTACCTATTTGAAAACATCTACAGTGCATTGTAGATGTTAACAAAAAACCAACCACTTCTTGCATCCATTTCTGGTGAGTGCTATAATTGTTTTTTGAGAAATGAGTGATCCACATTCACTGAATAAGGTCGCAGAAACACCCCTGTGCCTTGAAGAGCAGCTGGAATCACAGACATCCTTGGCAGCTATGGGCACCTATACTTAGTCCTAGCCCTGGACAAAGGAATTCATCCTACAAAATCTGAGGTAACCAAGTGCATAATGTGCTGGTACGTCCCAGAGACAGGCAACAGATGCTATGGGAGCTATAGGCTGTCCTTTGCAGAAAATAATGACTGATTTAGTTAAAATGAGAGCTTAACTCCTTCCTATATCTACCTGGAAGATGTGAACTGATGTCCAGTAAAATCAGAAACCATCATGTGAACCCAGATTAATTATCTGCTTGGTTTTGAAAGCAAACAGTGACTTATTTATTCCTACAAGCAAAGCCCATTTGTGCCTTAGAATTATCTCAATGCCTTAAACAAACTTTCAGAAAAGCTTTCCTGTGTAGCAGCCAGTAAAGTGAATTGTTGGAAATTTCATTTCTGACATTAAAAAAAAAAAACCATCTCTGGTGTCTAGTACCTTCAAATTGATATTAGATATTACTATAATTCTTAAAAAAAAAATCACTGCACAATTCCTTAAAACAATGATATTGGTGTCACTTACCATCATCTGCTGCTGCTGGTAGGAGACCACAGGGAGGGAGCACAGATGCCAGTGAGGGTCTGACTCAAGGCCAAAGCCCCACCCCTGCAATCCTGCCTGTAACTACAACCAGGGTGAGATTTCCCAGACCACATCCAAGCACTGGGGATCAGAGATCACTTGTCAGTCATCACACACATTGGAGACAACGCCTACTCTCTGAAAGCACTGCTGCATTCCAGCAGTTTTCGTTCTTAAATAGCACACCTTCATACACCTTGCCTGTGTTTTGCAAAGAACACCCTGTGTGTTTTAGGCAAACCTGCACTGCAATCTAATAGACCAGAAGTATGAGTCAGATGCAACCCCATCAATCTGTGTAAGTACAGGCCATTCCCTTAATAGTTGGGCTTGATGATCCTTGTGGGTCCATCCCAATTCAAAATATTTTGTGAGTGTGTGTCTGTGAAGTCTGACCACACATACAGCAGCTTATGTAAAATGTGCAGGATATACAAAATCCACATCAATCAAAAATATCACCACAATCTTGATGTAAATCAAGATCCACAACTCAAAATCCAAGACTGTGGTTTAAGTAAATTGGAGTTCTATATAAGGATTAAGGTCACAAATTCTGCTTCTTCCTCTGATTTGAGGAAGTGTGCCGGGCTAGAAGTAAGAGAGTCATATAGAGGGAGGTTTAACCTTAGTTAGCAAAACCAAAAAAAAACGAAAGAAGGAAACCTGCAGATTCTACATCCAGAATAAATATATTATGCCTCTCTCACAAATATTCACTTTTTGAACCCATTCCAAAATTCACCAGAACTCATGCTAGTTTTTTCTCCAGTTGCTTTCTGCATCAGTGAGACCCCTGACCTCACACAGGGCCACTTTCCTCTTTGACATTTTGACATCATCATTTAAAGGCTGTTGTTATGATGGCAGGTTCTTTACAGCTGGAACAAAGAAACAGTATGGTTTTACTTCTTGGGAAGAACATTTACTGAACATCCTGCAACCAGCCTGCTCCTAATCTGTGAAAACCAATGGTTTATGTTCTGTGGAAGTGAAAGGATTTGTGGCTAGTTACTCTACGAATCAAGAAGGAAAAAAACATACAGAGCTTGTTACTGAAATTGTCAGTGATTGTAATTAAAGGTGAATGAAAGCAGGGACACAGATCAAGAATCACCAAAGAATGGAGTATCAGGTAAAAGAAGAGGTAAAACATGCTTTTTTTTTAAAGTGAGAACTATTCATACTGCCTTCAAGCTGCTGACCAAGATTCCTCTAAACAATGGATTATATATTACTGCAACCCGTTTTAATTCCTGCCCAATGAATAAGAATTCTACTATTCTTCAAATGTGTCCTTCTTCTCTATTTTGGATTCTATTTTAATCAATGAAAAAACCTATTAAATTTTGAAAAATAACTAACAGTTTTATGGGGCATGCTGCATGAAGTACTGTTTCTTGTTAATTCAGACTATTTTTTTTAGTTTCGTTGTTTTTGAAATATTAACAATTTCTATCGATCAGAGATGTACAGAATTCAAGTTACTGAACTAATTTTAAACATTTTGTTTTAAAACAAATCAATTTGCATTTCTATAAACGTGGTTTTCTGGGAAAACCTGATAAAAGGAGACTTTCTTCAAAGGATTTCCTGGAATCATTCTGGCTCATTCAGGTGCATTTTTCTTGTTAATAAGTTTAAGGTACTATAGCCTAATTTTAATTTAACCAAACACATGCTTGCTAAAATGAACATCGAGAGTTGTCATCAAAAGTTCAAAATTAATTTTTTAGAAAGCACTATATTTTTAAATTTCAAAGTTACATTTAAAAGCACAAGAAATCCAAACTGTAGACAAAAGAAAAACAGTACAAAAAAAGCAAAAAACCTCATGAATATGTTATTTCTAACAAGAAGGGGTAACATAATTATATAATTGTATTTTGAGATTATCTTTAAACGGCATCCCTGCCCTTAAGACTGAAACTGTGTCTGGAAAAATTTATCAGTAATTTATGTTGACATTAGTAATTAAAATATTTCATGGGAATGTTGATTTTTAATTTTTGTCATACTGTTTTCAGACTCACTGATACTCCCCAAAAACCCTCCAACCCCTAGAGAAAATGACCACTTACTCTATTGCTCTTCAGTATGTTTAACAACCACATTTCTGAGCGCTGTCATATAGCCAGACATACAGGAGCTATGAAATGCACTTACAATTTATTGCCTATAATTAATTACACTCACAATCCTTTACAAGGGAAAAATTGTACCAATAAAATGGAGACCTTATAAAAAGAACTGTGTATTACTTCGAAATGACAGGCTTCTCTAGCAGTTTCACTACTGCTTTTTGGCTAAAATGGTTGTTGTTCAAATAGTGAATTCTCTGCCTGGGCCCATCCCAGCTCTCTCAAGAGCTCTGGCTCCAGACTGGCAGCAAAAGCTGCATTCTTCGGCAGCAAAGTTAGCAACCCCCAGGATTGTCTTGCAGGTCTTAAGTCTCAGTATAGCGTGACCTCGTGTTTTGTTGGGATTTTTTTTAAGCTTCACATCTTTGAATTAACAGACTGCATGAAAAATTTAGCTTCCTTTTAACAAAGCTAATTTTCAACTTCACTGGAGAATAAGTTGAAAAATATTTTTGTAAAAACTTTGGGATGCAGAAGGCAAATACAGCCAAGGGGTTTTTCTTCAGTAGAGATTTTCTAGGCTGGCATGTTGGATTTCTGTCCTGTTTAATATTTCTGATGCTCAAGATTGATGACATTAATAGTGGGGTTTTATATCAAATGTTAAACACTGCAGAAGAGCAGCCACCCATCAGAACCAGAAGGACATTGACAGGTTGGAAGAGCCGAGCTCCTCCTGCATCCCTATTAATATCCAGCTACAAAATCCGTTGCTTATATAAATAGTTGTGAGACGAGAAGGGGATTAAGCATAGTAAGGACTTTGTTTTGGTGCACTTGCTCGGTGGAAAGCAAAATCGCAGTTAGTATCAACCCACTTACTCAAGAAAGTGAACCGGGACAATAGAAATCCTCCAAACCAGGAAATGTGTTTCCCAAATGATTTTAGCCTTTTTTTTTTTTTTTTAATCTAGTTATAATTTATTTTAAAATATGATTCCTGGCTTCCCTACTGCAAATCCGAGGCAATCTCAAGCCCCTTGCTGTTGTCCTCTTGAGCCTGTAAACAGTCAGAATTAAACAACAGCATCGCTAAGTGCGAACTTACCCCATTCATCTTAATGGACTGTTAATTATGACCACTTAAATGCCCACAGTGTTAACCCTGTCACCGCTGGCTGCATTTCACCCAAAAAGGCAGTTTATAGATGTTGATTTATCAACAAGCAAGTAGATGTAAAACTCTTCATCAATGCACTGTTGAATGAACCAAACGATTAATAATGTTATGAATATGGATTACGAAGCCAGTTGAAAAATCTAATAATAATCCTCTGAAGTTTATTCCTTTCAAAGATTTGAGCAAGGTGCTGCTTTCAGTGCCAACACTACTGTGCAATTGTTTGAGGGTTGAAGAATTTCAAACAGGATGGTGTTGTGTTTGTAGTGAATTTTCATGTAGTGAATGTTCAAGGGCTGGTGAGGTGTAGTTAACTGATCGACTTCACACATTCTGTGTGATGCAGCAATAAGGCTAGTTGACTTTTCTTTAATTTCAGAAACATTTATAGAGCTATATTAGATATGAAAATATTTATTTTAAAAAGCCAGGTAAATCTTGGGAAAAAATAGTCATGGATTTTATCTATTCCTGTCCATAAAGCTGATGCAATTAATGGAATTAACAAGTATGACAAATAGAATCAATTTTTTGGGCGCAAATATACACACATTTGGAGGGGCACAAAAATCACAGTGGTTTTGAAGAATTTAACAGGACAATATTTGGAGTACAGTCATGACAGGAATAGCATTTTTAATATTGTATGTACTGCAAAAATAATAATTAACAAAGCCTCGGGTTTCATTGTGTCCCTGGTTCTCCACTGACAACCCCGGCTGTTAGAGGAAAATCTTAGCACCAAAAGGGACCATGTCAGCTTCTTCTGTCACTCCATAGGTTTTTCAGTCATTCCTTCCATCAAATCCTATGGTTGTACAAATCCCAGAAACTCGGGGTATGTGGTAAGCTGGTTAGCACGGGGAAAAGCAAGAGCTCACAACATTCACAACATGCAAACCCCTTGTAAATATTTTCTCAGTCTGTGCTGGCAGTTACAACCACCACCACAGCAGCACCACTGGCCACCCATGCAATGCAGATACTCATTTTTGCAGCATAACCATCGTTTCCAGAGTCCACAGAACAGCCAATGTGCCACTCCACAACGATTAGAAAACAACAGATCCACCAAGTAAAGCAACTCTGAAACCAGATACCATTTTCCAAAACCTGGAGAAGCCAACAACAATTTGTGCTCAAGTGTGCTGTCTGTTTTCCCCATTTAAGCATTTTGGGTATCAATATATATTTTTTGAAATAAGCAGTAGTTGTAAATGAGCAGTCAGGCCCGTGTGGTCAGCACATAACACTGGCAAGAACAGCAGTACGTGGGCTGATGCCTTGGGTCTACCACCACTCTGGAGACCCCCCTGATAGTTACCATAGAGATAGTAGGAGCCACAAAGAGCTTCGATCACATTACTGGCTGGGAGGGGGTCAATTTGTATGCGCAAGCCCTGCTGGGATTGAAAGAATGCAGAGGAGGACAGGAAAGATAATAGAGAGAAAAATAAGTGAAGGGAGAATACAAGAAATGAGAAAAATGAAAGAGAGAAAGGAAAGGGGGGCAGGGGGAGATGGGAAAGCAACCAAAGGGACTGAAGGTTCTGAGAAGAAAAAAATCCAGCAGAAAGACCGAGGGAAAATGAAGACAGAAGGAGAGAAAACACGAGAAAATTCATCTTGTGCAGACAGCACTCATGTTGCTGCCTGACAGGAACTGATGCTCCAGAGGAGCTAAGCCAGTGCCATGGCTAGTTGCAGGAGCAGCAGGGATAGAGGGATGGATGGATGGATGGATGGATGGATGGATGCATGCATGCATGCATGCATGCATGCTAGCAGCACCTGACCCACACCAGAAAAACTGCTCCTAACACAGAGCAGAGGAAGGAGACTGAATCACAGAGAGCAGAGGAGAGGAGGGTTTGTTTCCATACACCCACATGTGAACATCCTGAATCTATTGCCAACTGCACCAACACCACAAAAGCAAACAAGTTTGTTTCCTTCTTCTTTGCGCTCCTCAGTGAAGGACACTGAGGGCTCAGGGCAGGACAACTTTTGCCTCTGAAAGCTGTGGCTGCCTGGGCTGGTGGAGCTGGAGCTTCAGCAAATGCTCTGGGGTCTCCATGAGAACCACAGCAGCCTCCACATTCCCAGCTGCCTCCTGCAGACAACACCTAAAGCCCTACTGCAGAAAGGCTGAGAAGAACAGGTTAAATCACTAACTAAATCAGCAGAGTGTCCCAAACACCAGACTTGGGAAATAATCTATTAGGGATGACTGTGACCGCTGTAATAAGTGGACTGTGTTGCTGTAAAAATCTGTTGTTCCTCTGCAGGTTAGTAATGTCACAGGCAAATCTGCTTGTCTGCCGAGAGGAATCTTAGCGAAGTCAGAGACAGAGAGAGAGATTTAATACATAACCAGTAACAGTTCAAGAAAAAAGTCATATTTGGTGGAGTGTTCCTCAGCCCTGTCCCTCCCAGAAGGTAGGGGTAACGAAAAATGTCTTGCTTTGGTGGCCTCATCGATGCCATCATGCCGCAGCAGCTCCCCTTGCAGTTCCCAGGACACACAGATCTTCACAGCCTCGTGCTGGGACCCAGCTGGGATTTCAGTTTGCTGCCAGAGGAATGCCCCAGAGGTTGGCAGAGCCCCAGAGGTTGGCAGAGCACCGTACTGCAGCCTCATGGCTGAGCGGCAGGAGAATCTTTCCTGGGGAGAATGACCATCTGCTGAGTTCTTCTAAAGTACACCTTTTTTTCCTTAGCAGGAGCACCACAGTATTCCTCACCTTGAGGGCCATCCCATTCAGCCCTGTGAGAACAAGACAACATCCCCTACATTTTCTTACAGAGAAACAGATTTAAATATGTTCAGTGAGAATTGAGCACAGATTTCAGAGACAACCCCCAAGTGTCAATAGCACCAATTGGCCCAGCTGTATCATGCGCTCAGTACACACAGACCAGCCTAGAACTGAATGTGAAGGTGGGTTGTTTTTCTTTTTAATGAACCAATACTGGGTTTGTATCATTCCACTTTTCAAGCCAGCTGCCAAACTGACCATAAAGTAGATTTTTTCCCTTGCATATTAACGCCAACGTCAAGTTGCCCCTAAGATCAACAGCATTGCCTTTGAGTTAAAAGCACACAGATGTCTGAGTAACAGTAAAATTACTGAAGTACGTAAAAGCCTCTGGAAATGCTGGAAAGCAGCTTTTCCATACATAACAGTGCCACCATTTAAGTCAAATACATTGTGATTTTAGCTTAAAAAGCCCTCCAAAGCAACACAAACTAAATTGAAAACAGTTTCTATTCAGAGGAATATATTCTTTACATAAAGCTGCAAACTAAAGCAAGAAAATGGCATGTATAAAACTGCAATGTGCCTTTGTAGGAAAACCTGAATAGCTTTATGCACAAGTTTCCAAACTGTCCTATGCATTAGAGCTACTGTATTTTTTAATGTTATTTATAATACAGAATCATTTTTAAAAGAGATGGTGCCAGTCCAGGTACAGATATACCCAAAGATTTCAAAGCCTTTTTTCAGCCCTTCCCTTATCACCACCACACATGCAGGCAGGGGATCCTCCAGCAAGCCAGTCCTGTAGTTTCCATCCAAGCCCAGCCCAGCCTCAGCAGCCTCAGGCTGCTGAAGTCATTAAGATTTTTATGAACATCTACTAGCCAGATGAGTCCTCATTTCCAGATCCCTTACAAATTTTTCCACCACAAGAATACTTTCCAAAAGCTGGGTAATAGGCCCCAAACAGTTCTTTCAGTACTAATGTGAACTGGAAACTAAAAAACCGTCCAGCAGGTAATTTGTCTCTTAAATCTTGAAAATGAGGCTATTCATTTTCTAATAATAAATCTTTACTGCAGATAATCTTATCTTCCTTCCACAATAAACTTCTAATTATTACCTTTCCAGCCAGCATATCTGAGATTTTAAAATTATGTGACAGCAGTAAAAGCAAGTGCTGGATCTTAGGACTGAAAAAAAGGGAATAGTTAGGCTAGGCATACGGAAGATCCCTGTTTTTCAAGATCTGGACAACATGATATAATAGAACAAGTTACAAGCAGGGAGTGAACCATTCATATGAGGGAAGTCAAGGATAGCCACAGCCCTACCAGCTCTGGGGAAACTCCACCTTCAGTTTGACCAGACCTGTGCTGCTCAAAGGAAAACAAAAGAGGAAAAGTCCTTTTTATTTTTTTTTCCTGCATCTTATGTTAGACCCTGTCAAACCCAGAATCCATTGCTAAATATTAAAGGAAAATGAATAAAACATTTTTTCAAATATTTATCTAAACTCAAAACTTTACACATCATTAATTACAAGTTTTATCTCTCATTTATACTGGAAGTATTTCAGGGCTGGCAACCCCGTAAGGCCCAAGAGTAACAAGCACATTGTGTGTCATGGCACAGACCTTTTTTGTATCACTTTCACTCTGCTGAGGCCAAGCGAATTATGGACAGCATCCGTAAAACTCAAATTTTTGAGTTTAGAATGTTTATGTCACCCAAGAAAAAAATCAGATGAAGTATGTCCTCACATTAAACTGAGGATCTTAATTTTGAGTAGTAACCACTTGTCACTGCCTATTTTCAATCAAACCATGGAAGAGGAAATATTTAGAGGCATGATCTGAGGAACACATCTGTCTTACAAAACCAGAAATGTTTGCAGGGAATCTGTAAAGGGAAAAGGACACCAAAAATTATCATGCTAATCCTGCCATTTTACTTCACTGCTTTACAATCATCTTTTAAACAGTACAAGGGATTTAGCAGCACCAACTTTTAAACAGAGATATTTACAAATAACTCTCAGTTTGTTAAACCAATTATTCCTTATCAATATATGCACTACTCTAGTAAGCACTTAACAGTTGCCTGATATGCTAGTGACACAATGAGAAAATAAAGTAACCAGAATATCCTGTCCTTTTGGAATAAAATGTAAGATCACCAGTCCCTTGGCCTCAGTTATTTGGAAAGTCCCAGATACTCGTTGCTCTTCTGGAAGGTGTATATAGAAGTATTCCCACACCTTTCCCTGTCTCTTTAACTATGAAGGTGCAATTTAGCTCTCAGGTTTTGCCAACAAAGCTACGATGACAAAGGAATATAATACTTAACAGAAAAAAAATCTGAGCCTATCTCATGCAACAATGTTTTAAGTACATTAGGGCAAATGAACTTCATGAATCAAAGTCATATTCTTTACAGGAAAAATATTATACTGGTATTTCTCTTCTTGTGAATACAATTCTTTGGGGTGCAATATATATTTTGAGCAATCATAAAATAATTTTAAATTAATTTATATTTTATTGATTTATAAGTTATAAATAAATTTATTTCTTCTATTAATTTCTACAAAATTTCTTTGTCCTTCACATCTGTGGGACAAAATACAGTGTTATATCTCCTTGATCCTTCTTCACACCCTGTTTCCTCCCTGGAACCCTACATACCTTTCCCACATAAATCAGATTTCCATGACATTTAAATGCAGTTCCTTAAGCTTTCAGCAAATGTGACACAGCTTTCCTCTCCGGGCCCTATAGCAGTACCCAATATTACTCAATCTAGTTGAAATCTTCCTGTTTCTTAGATAATATTAAAAACTGGAAATGAGTATCACTTTCAGAACAAGACCTGGCCATTAAGAAGTCTGCTTTTCTAGGTTTTTGTTTCTAGTCTATGCAATTTTTTCTCACAAGCACAAGTTTGTAATTTTAGCCTTTGATGGAGCTTGTCATTTGCATTTTAGTAATTTTGCCCATTCTGCTTTTCACAAACGCTATTCTTTGGAGATTCCTGTGTGCTACAAGTGTAAAAAAATAACTAGGAAGCTGCTTGGTTTCATAGAGCCTTTTGATTCAAATAGTCTCAAGAAGTGCTGTACAAACATCGGGATGTCAATGAAAGAGATGCTAAATATATTTTTATGTATCAATCCATGGGGGAAAGTATGGAACTGAGAAATTAAAGCAAAAATGTTCAGATACAGAAAGTAAAGCTGTACCAAGATGCTGAAATATTCTGGAACTGCATGTGCAGTATCTCAGAATTTCCTTGAAAAATTAGAAACTTTAATAAGAACAAGACAGTTCTCAACAGGAACATTATCCTTAACAATCAGGATTAGAACTGCTGCCCAAATTGACATTAAATAAATCAGTAAGTGAATAAAATCAAGCAGTTCTGTCTTGAAATCCTATTCTTTAATCTTCAGACAATGGTCTCCAGCCATTCCTGCATTATATATTTTCAGCTTTGTTTTTTTTGGTTTGGTTTTTTGGGGTTTTTTGGGTTTTTTTGAGTGTGTTGTTTCTGCTGCGCTTATCTGTGAAGGAGTAGGTCCAAAGTAAGCAAACAGCAACGAGAAAATGAAGAAATAACTAAATAATCCCGCGGAGGGAGCCTTTCTGAGCCTGTGTAGCTGAACCACTGACTTATTGTCTCTGCTCTCACCACATCCCCCACTTCAGTCGGTTGTTCCTCTGTTAAAAACAAAAACAAAAAAAACACCAAACCAAAACAGAAAACCAACAACAAAAAAATTAAAATTTGGGAAGGCCTAATTATATTACAGCCTTCCAATTCTCAGAGGAAAAAAAAAAGATGGAAAAGGTATTTTGCAGTTATATGAAAACAAAAAGCATCTGAAATCAGCATGGTTTTTTATTTTCACCATCAGTTTGAGGTGGGGGGAAAAGGAAAGAAAAAATAAAGACAGCTGTTAACCCATTTTAGTAGAAGTGGGAAAATGCTGGGGACTTTTTAAGCCTAATTTCAGCCTAGAGTGATTTTTATGGCCAAACAATGAATCCTTAGAATAATAGGTTCATATCATGAATACACAACAAACTCTGAACCCGGGGCCTGATTCAATTTCCAGGGTAATCGGTAGCAATACCTCCTTTGACTTTGGTGATGATAACAACGTACAGTATCATAAAAAATAAAAAATCTTTACTACTGTGTTCTGGCTGAACACAGACCAATTGTTTCTTTATGTTGCATGAGCTCTAAGAGTGTTTTTGCAGCATTACATGTGACTTATGTCCATGAAAACAAATCGATATAAATCGTGGGTAAAAAAAGCACCACCACTTAGAGAGGTACTAAATTTCCAGACCACAGTATTCAGATTATGATTATTTATTGCCATTGTAGGTAGATGAAAGGCTGTGGCGTTCCTTCCAGTCTCCCCGCTTCGTGCCAGCTGAATTCTGCGAGAGGGATGGTGTTAGAAATGGAAGGCTACAGTAATGTTAACTATGCTGTTTCCCTCCAACATCCATTTTGTTCCAAAGAAACACTTGCCAGAGATTAAAATATTCAAGATGGCTGTTTTCTGCACCCTTTCTGCGAGCTGTACAGTTTTTCATCTTTCCAATACTCCGGGTCCCCGTCTTTATTGAGACCATGAATATTTTATTCCCCATCTTATCTGCCTCCCAAGTCATTAAATATTGGCCAAAGTTCAAAGGGAGTTGCTTCGCCACGGCCTCGCTCCCAGCCCGGACACCGCGCNGCCGCGTCCTCCCCATCCCCCAGGGCTCCGCTGGACGCGGCGGGGAGGGGACCGGGACCCGCACCCGCACCCGCGGGGAGCGCTGGGCTCCAGCGAGTCCCCCATCCCGCAGGGCCGGGCCACGGGCGGCCGGCGGCGGCTCCTCCTTCGCCGAGTGCGGAGCCCCCGGGCGCTGCCCGAGGCGGGGACCGCGGCAGAGCTGTCCCCTCTGTCCCCAGCCCGAGCCACCGGCCGCCCCCAGCCCCGCGTCCCCGTCCCATCGCCGCGCGAACAAAGAGCCGCGGCGCGTTGCGGGTTGCTGGGGTTTATCCAGGCGCTGGTGATGCCAGGTTGAGACAACTGGCGGTCCGCTGGTTCTGTGTTCTCCCAAACATCTCGACGGCGAGTCTTACCCAGCTGCCTTAGAAAGTGTTTGGAATATCGGTTGGAAATATTTACGCTGGAATTTATCTCGGTGTTGGTTAAGAGGTCATTTTGAATATGTCAAGTCTTTTTCCTAAAAGCATCAGACGATGCAGTCCCCCATTACATTTAGAACAGCGTTTATCCGAGACTGCATATAGATAAATGGATTAAGGCAAGAACCGGCTGGTTTGTCTGGGTACATTACACTGCTATGAGAAGCTTTTTTCATGGCTGAGAACAGAAAGCTTCACTGACCTCTGAAAAAATTTTACTTCATACAAAGAAAGCTTCGATTCCCTGTCTAGTCCCAAAAATGTATCAGGTTTCCCGTTCTCTACAACCTTAATTGTAATTAGTTAGAGAACAGATGGGGTGAGGCACTTCCCATGCACGAGCTTTCCACTTCTACAAAATGAGTTTATCAAGCACTGCCTAAACGTCGCATTGTATTACCGAGCCCATGATGTGCCTTTGGAAGAGCCTTCTCCTGTACACGTGTCGCAGGATCGCGGTGTGGATGCTCACACCCCGCACCTATTTTAACAGGTTTGACAGTACACGTTTGCGCAGCGACGTGTAGCAACTGGAACGAGCGTTAACAAACCCCGTGGTCAGCAATAACCACCCCTATAAAACGCATCTGTGACTTGCTAAGGAGAGCAAGACTTGCTTTATGGGAGCAGAAACGCCTGTCCTTCCTCATGAACTATCAGGTAATTTTAGTTTCTAAATTGTTACTGCTTTTCCAGCCACTGCTGCTTCACCCTGACATGATCAATTTTTTGTTGGTGATGATTCCTGTAAGCTCTTGATGCCTGCCTGCTAGCGCGACGGTCCAAGCACTGGCAAATGCAGACTTTTAGATTTCATCCCCTGCGAGGCTTTGCTGGCTGCAGTGGATGCAGTGCTACCGGGCTGAATCCATCCTGCACTGCAAACAGCGTGGAAATATCGAGGAGGGAATTTACCTGAGCCACTTAAGCTAAAATAAAATTCTCCCTATCGGCAGGAAATATTTACGGGTTAAGTGTGGCTAACGGTGATAGGTGGGTCCTGTAGAGAGCTACACCTCCCCTGATGCTCAGCACACGGCTGCCAGTTTTTCAAAATGTTTTACGGAAATGAAAAATATGTGGATGATAGGGAAAAAAATATACCATCACATCAACGATTTAAGGTTTACTACTTTCAAAAGATTTTTCGGTGTTTCTAAATACAAGTCTTTTCTCTGCTATCTTGGCTAGCGAGGGCCGTATCTTGTCATCGACGGTAAATCAATGGCACAGCCTGACCTTTGAGAGGGTTGTATCCCTTATTCAAACCAGGCGGGTTGAACAGAAAGATCTGTGAAATACAGCTTCGCTGGGGAAGGGGCATTTTTAATACGGATCCTGTTTTCTCTAAACTGTAAATAGATCCTCTCAGAGCTGGCAGAGGTCGGGCTGGAAGGCAGCCGGATTTCACGCGACCGGAGCGCTCGTTGGAGTCGGCTCTCGGGCTCGGATACGGCGAAGGTGCCAACTTCTAATTGACACGTTTAGGCGAAGATCCCAGCGTAATTGCTTTTAACATTCATTTATGCAAAGCGGCTTCGTGCGGGCAGGGCGAGCCCGGAGCGGCCGCGCCGCCTGCCAGCAGGGAACGGGCCTGGAACACGTCCCGCCTCGGGCGGAGAGGGACCCGCAGGGCACCGCGGTGTCCCGGTCCTGCCCGCCGGGCTCCGGGACGCGGCGGGAGCCCCGCAGCCGCCTCCGCCGCCAGGCTCCCGTGCCCCCGCCTCTCTTCAGCCGGCTGCGCGGGCTCCGTCCGCCGCGGAGAGACGGGGCCGCCGGTCTGCGCGTTAACAGCGCGCCGCGGAGCGCCGGCCACAGTCACACCCGGCAGCGATTACAGTAATCCTCCTCGCAAACGGCGTTTGTCCCCGAGTCTCGGGTCCCACCCGGGCTGTCCGCTGGCGATCGCTCGAGTGCTGGAGCGCCGTGAGCGCCTCCCGGAGCAAACCCCAGTCGCCCGGCAGCATCGCTCGTTATCCCAGGGCAGCTCGAAGACCGTATTTTCCTTCGCACCTCCCGTCGCGGGAGCAGCAGGGGCAGCAACTCCGGGCTCTCGTGTCCCCGCCCGC
>VZRS01011074.1:135850-169990 GCA_013398055.1 Ifrita kowaldi
CGCCCCCCCCCCCCGCCCCGCCACGGACCGGGACGAGCAGGTCTCGGGTGTCCCGCACCCCTCGTCCGGGAGCAGCGGGGCACGGCCGTGCGGCCCCGCAGGAGCCGGGGCACTCTTGGCAGGGCACCCGCTCTGCGCCGTGGCTCGAGGAGGGCCCCGCCGCAGCTGGGGCCGCCGCGCTGCGCTCCCCGCCGGGGGCCCCCCTGCCCGGCAACACGCGGCGCCTGCAGGGCCGCCGGCGCTAATCTCACATCCTCCCCCGGCGCACACGCGTAAAACAACGGCCGGCGGCGGGGGCGGCGCCGAGCCCAAAACGGGAGCCCGTCCCTGGGTGGGCTCGAACCACCAACCTTTCGGTTAACAGCCGAACGCGCTAACCGATTGCGCCACAGAGACTCCGTTACACGTGTTTCCGCTCTGTTCAAGTGCTGCAGAATGCGCCGGCCGTGCTCCCGCAGCCTCCTTGCCCCTGCCGTGGCCACTGGCAGCCTCCACGGACACGCCGAGCCCGGTACCCCAAACAGCGAGCCTCGCGACACGCAAAAAAACCACTGAGGAAACAGCGGAAACGGCGGCTTTTCTTCTCCTACCCAATAGGAAAGACTAATTCCCCAAATCATTGTTAGAAGCAATGCTCTTTATTTCAGGGAATAAACTCACGAATCTAACTTAAAACTGCTTCTTCTTGGATACTGCTGGTTGATGAGTTACACATGCAAACCAAAGTATGATTTCCAAATATCACGGCAAAATTGCCCTATTAATATATTTAGACCGTAATTTTAAGTGACTGCAGGGAACAGTTAGACTGTCTAAAACGGGCAGCAGTCCTCTGTGTGTGTAGGTTAAGTGTATTTACTGTTCTAAGTGCTGGAAACAGCTGTGAAAAACAGCTAACGTCCCTCTTTATTATTTTTTGAAATCTTCTTCCCAGAGTACCTTACAGTAAATCTACACCTACAGTTCTGCAAGTACACAGTTTCACATCCGAACCTGACCAAATGTTTCCCCTTTGCTTTCACGGACTGATAATGTTTGAATCTCTTTGAAGTCTTACAATATTGTTTGCTTCATATTGTCCCGATGTCTCCCTGAAGCTCTGCCTGATGGCTCTTTTGCCCATTAAAAGCCCTTGGAGTTGAGCAGGCACATGGCACCCACAACTCCAGGACAGGCACTGACTGCTTTCCAAGCAATGCTGCTTATCTCCTGGTATCCATCCATCCACGGCCAAGAAGTCCCAGCTCACTCCTGAAACCACAGAGTCTCATATTTTGCACAGTACCTTGCACATCAACACTCTTTGACTTCGTTCCTCATCCCAGTGAACAACTTTAGACTGATCATCTACTGATCATAGCTCAGCCCTTCCAGTTTTTCCAATACTTTGAAAAGACCTACATAAATGTCAGCATTATCTCAGGATGGCTCAATTTTCTTCTATTGTGTATTTTTGGTACCTTACTGACCGACACAATTCAAAACCTGGAAGAGAAAGACAAGATATGCAAGCCCTGAAGAGTAATTTAAATCACTATTTTAAAGATTGCTTTTGGGGGCACCATGCCTCCTGCTGTGTATTTTCCTACCCAGATATCTGCTATTCTCAGGGTCAGAAGAATCAGGTCACAGGCTAGACCACTTCTGTTGGCTCTGTGTAGGAGGACAAGCAAACAGTCCCGTGATTTTATGCACAAGCCAATGGGTATTAAGTGGAACAAACAAGATTTTGGTCTGACTAAAGGCCTAACCCATAGATCCACAGACTTGTAGTTTGGGTGTGGATTTTGGCCCTGAAATGTTTTACTTTATACACATGAATATTCACATGAATGTTGTGATGAATGTAGGCTATTTTCAAATGCTGTGTCTAGAGGCCAGATCTAAAAAGGATATTTGCTATGCTGATACTGAACACAAGCTCTAACTCTGAGCTGTCTGACCTGCTGTTAGACATCCAAGGCTGCCTACTCAATGCACTGGGACAGTGACAAGAGTGCTGTAGGTGAGGCTACACAGTCACTTGGCACCTTTCTTCTCAGCAGTCTTCTGCACTGAATCTCAGAGTCTGTCATTTAAAGTCTCACAAGGTAAAAAAGAAAATAAAAAGAACATACACAACTGTGGATCTTACCCCTTCAAGCTTGAAACCCACAGATCAGCAAAAGATCCGACCATGGATGACTTGGCTGGTTGTTGAAGCACTAACCAGTGAGACACTGTACCAGAGGGTAACATTAGCTATCACTGCTCTGCAAATGGAAAAGATTCACTATCTACCCTTGGGAGAAGGAGTCTGACTGTGTCTTTAGTAGAAAGGATGAGCCCAAGTACTGTTTGAGGCATTCAGAAACCAGAAAGGGCTTCTACTTCAGAATAATCACTCTTTCTATCAGGGTTTTGTTCTTTATTTCTGGACAGCTCTGTTCCTTGATATGCTGATTCTTGTGGATTGTATCTGGAGGTACTCAGTTCTCTGCAGTATCTAGTGTATGTAATTTGAATACCATTATTGCATTCACTAATTATGAATCATATTGTGGTTTAGATTTTTATAAAAACATAAATGCATAACAACGTATTACATATTAATATATTAAAATATAATGTTATATAATGTGAACTAATCTATAATTTATATTATAAATTTCTTTCTTATTCTTAAATCTGTGAGCTTAAATGTTCGTTGCTATGACATCTGTGAGCTTCTTCAGATATAGTCTTTAATTCTTAAATGTCAGAGAAAGTTACTGCAGGACAGAGGGTGAAACCAGTATTGTTTAGGAGATTTGGAAACATACCATATATTCATCTGCTGCTCAGAAAAAAAAAATCTAGTTTTTCACCAATTCCTAAAATCAATTCAACAGGACATAGCAGAAACAAAAGCATCTTCCCACTTCTATCACAGAATTACTAATTAACGACCCTATTTCTACAATTTCACATGGGAAAGGACCATTTTCCCCCAACATGCACATGCATCCACTTTATTTATTATCTTGTGTCATTTTTGGTCAGTTATTTGTCAGCTCTCAAGTTACAACTCAGCCCAAACTGCAAAAATTCATAGTCACAAAAAAATTTTGCAACAGCTACTCAGTCTCTGCCCAAATGTATTTCTGATTCCTTACTTTGTAACAGAAGTCTCTAGCTTACCATCCAAAGATTTCTTGTGTTTTCCTTGGAAACATATGATTCTAATCCTTAGAAGAACTGGGACATTAAGATAAATGGTCAGACAATGCAATTCAACACTGTCATTAGAATTATTACAGGCAGAGAATAAGATTTCCATGACAAAAGATATTTCCTTCTGGAGCTGCAAGTCTCAAACCATGGAAAACATTGTTCCTGAAGAAGGATTCAAAAGGTTGGAAAAAACAGGTATTGACAGTTTTTTCTTGACCAATTGCAAGACTTCTGTTCTTTTATGCTTCCAATGAAATGCATTTGTGTGGGTTTTTTTCAGTTGTTTGTATACAAATTTGCTGCTTTCCAGATACAAAGATGGCTTATATTTCTTTAAAGAATTTATCAATGAAACACTTCTGTTCTTGGGTCTGTTGATAAAATCAGAGAAGTGTTAAAACTGAGAGGACATCGCTCCAAATCTGATCAATTTACCCTAAAAGCAAAGAACAAGACCAAACAATAGTATTTTACTGAGCTATCTAGTACATTTAGCTCTGGCTTCTCTTCTGATACAAGTCAAACAAAAGATGACTAGGTGAGGAAATCCAGAAATCATGTCAGCTGCAGACTGCTGGGTAAACCAAAAGTCAGCCATACTCCCAATCTCCATGTTTACTAAAAGGAAATGGCATAGGCTGCCTGCTTCTGGATCACAGCACATATACTTGCACTTATGTTCAGGAGAGACAAAATGTTGTTTCAGTGTGACTTGTGACAAAATTAGAACAGCCATTGCTACTATCAGTAATTTGAAATACAGTCTGCAGTAGTGGAAAAAAGCCACCAAAACCCAAAACCCCAGAACAACAACAAAACCAAACAAAACAAAATCAAACCCCAAACCAATTAAAGAGGGCTGCCTTCAGAATTGATCTTCAGATCTCAACTGACATATTGTAAGGGAATTTTATTTTGCCATTCCCTACAATCCATCCGTTCTGAGTGACTACTGAAAAGAGTGCAATCACTGTGGCAGTCAGTTCAGTAGTTTACATACACACACACACACAAAAACCTAACTAAAACTAAAAAAAAAGGAAACAAAAATCCCCATAAACAATCTAAAGTGAAAAGAAGAAAACTTTACTGGCATAAGAAATGGAAAGAGCAATAATGATGCTTCTCATATAGCACTTGTCTCAAGCACTTCTTATTATCATGATAAGTAAGGGAGAACTTTCCTGTCCTTGCAGGGTTTTTGAATTGCACCTACTAGGAATGCTTAAGAGTTCTTAAAATAATAGTGAATATTATGAAAATAAGAATGAGTCTTATGCAACTGAACTTTAATGTCGTCTCTACACAACACACATGAAAGCACAGGAATTTCCAGCCAGTGTTTTCAGAAGCAGCAACCTATTTTACCATTTTCTGAGGGCCAGAATTCACATTTAAGTTCTCAGCATAGGCCTCAGTTCAGGAAAGCAGCTGTATTCAGAGTAATAGGAAAGCATATGTTACCTTCAAGTACAATCAGATTACTAGCATGATGTAAAAGTGTTTTCTTGAACAGGTTAAATTTCAGGGGAAAAAATAAAGGGCAAATTTAGAGTAGACCAAAACCCATGGTTTGTTAAGAGACGAGAAGAGCACAAATTTCGTATCCTTGCAATGCCGAGGAAAACTCATCTCCTTGAAAGTCTCACCAGAAAATACCAGTTCTAAGTTATTTTGCAGGTCATCACTAGTCAGGTTTACATCTGCCTAAGTGCTATAATTCAACCAGAATGTCTGATGGAAAGGCAGTGAGAAAGGAAAACCCGGGTAAGCTTTGTGGATCCAGTCCAGATATTTCCAAACAGGAATCCAACATGTTTGGCCAGGCTGCAGGCTTAAGAAACCTGTGCTGACAGGTTGTATTGGCAACCCCACTTTTCAAAGAGTAAATAATAAATCAAATTCTGGTATCAGTGCTCTTCTCAGGATGCATTTACAGGCTCGAAGTGTTCTTGCATTGACTTCTAGAAGAGCTCTGTGTGACAGATGGCACAGAGGGTTCAAAGAACCATGGAGAAGCCAATACACTTTAGTTTCTCCAGCTACATTTATTTTCAGCTAGCAAAATATCAGCAAAGGTCTTTAATCCTATAACTCCATTGCCTAAAGGGAGGGAGGTTATGATACTCCATTCTGAAACCAAACTTGAATTCCTATGGTTATTGTTATCTCCAGCAGAATTCTAACCCTCTCAAACTCCTCTGGTGCAAGGAAGTTTCTTCCATTGTTGTCCCCTAGCTGTTCCTTGCAATGTAGGCAACATCCTGTAGGACCTCAGGATACCAAACCTATTAGTGGGTCTGAACCTGCAATAAAAGCCTCCTTCTTGAAGTTATAATAGGAATGGTATACAAGAGATTCATCTTGTTCCTTATAAATGCTATATGAGAGATACTCAGAATATTCTTAGTAATCCACAGCAGAGAGAAACTAAAGGACACATCTCTCTATATACATTATAAAAAATCCCTTTTCTTTATATGGTATCAGACATGGACAAGTCTCACAATGATGGGGCCTCAAAAACTAAAAGCAAAACTAAAACTAGATATTAGTCTCCTCCAATTCAGTGGGAGAGAGAAAAACTGAGGAGGTTTATATCTACATTGGTTGAAATAATGGACGATGTACTTCTAGTGTTCTATGATAGTTTATCATCACTTAGCACAGACAGGAATGCACGAGGTGCTGGAATATTTAAAGAAGTATTTTTTAAAAAACCCAAATCAGTCACCTTTAAGCCCTCAAATTAAATATGCCTATCTTTATCCCAAATCCTGGAAAATATGGTGTAGAGGAATTTTACAGAAGGGAGAGTAAAGAAAAAAGTGACAGATTAGGAAGAAACAAAAGAGGACAAATAGGTAGTGTGAGGGAATTGAAAGGATAAAAAAATCAAAAGTGAAAAGAAAAAGTGAAAGTAAGTCTGAATTAGCTAATTTTTGAGTCAGGCCATATTCCTGCTGCTTTCAGAGATTTTACAGTGGAAAGGAACCACCATATTTTTGCAGTTTCAATAGCTTGCAGTGAGACGAAAGGCAAAAGGAGAACACGGAGAGAACTGCCCTGTCTCCTGTTGCTCCTGTCCCAAAGGATGGAATAATCTCCACTACAGCAAAGGAACAGAGAAGGCACTTGGAGAGTTACTCACAGCCTCCTGTCCCCTCCTCCTACTCTTGGCCCCCAGTTTCTCAGATCTTTCTATTAAACTTTAATAGTGGGGACCCCCTCACTCACGGCAGCGCTGCAGTCATTCATTAGTGTCCACCTAGGGAGCAAATAACTCTTTAGCTGCACTGTAGGTGTCCAGCTTGCTTTGTGCCTGGAGGGCGATTTGTAATCGAAACAGGGAAGTGCAGGAGCAAAGAGAAAAAACGGGCAGTAATAACCCGTGAACTCGCCTTTCATTCAGGTAACACACAAGACACATGTTAATGATTTCAGCTTAAGTGCCAGGCAGAGAACTAACTGTACACTAACCAGGCAGAAACCACCTGCATGTGCCAACGTCCCTCCTAAGCAGGCACTTCCTGGAGAAGGGACAGCAAGAACTAACTTGCTGAATTTGCAGGGAATTGTTTTGTTGTGTATTTTACGGCTCTGCCTTTGCAAAGTCCTTTTTCAGCTCTCACCCGAATGGATTGACAATCTAAGATTTTTCTCAGGTCTTGTATTTTAGCTTGTCTGTACAGTGTTCCTGCAACTGGATTAGGAGAACCCATGAGTCTCCAGACAGAATGTGCTGGGATTTCAGCAGCTCTGTTGTCTGATGGGACCAGAATATCAGCCAGTTATGTGCTATCTTAGGCAGGACTGCTTCAGGCCTCCTGGCCTGGATCATTAAGATAATTTTTAAATACAAATTAATGAAAAGATAGACAAACAGGAAATGGGTTTTGCTTCCTATAATTTCTGTCAAAATGCATGCATGTGCAAAAGCAATCAAGCAATCTTTATGTAAACATTGTCCTTCGTTTGCCTCTTCCAGGTTTTTGGTGGCCCTAGCAGGGTGAGGCAGTTGTTTGCCCACCTTCCCAGTGCCCTCGGATGAACACATCAGCCTCCTGTACATAATAGGTAGAAGATAGACAGAAATACAAGGGAAGAAAGATCTCTAACAGAGGAGAGAAGACTGCAAATACCTTTGAGGACAATGTTTCCCTTTTCATCCCTAAATATTTGCAATCAATACAGCTTCAGTATTTCACAAGCTAATCAATAATGCAGTGACAGTGAAAGAGATGTGAGGGTCTTCTTGGTGGCTACAAACTGGCAATGATGCTTTGATGGCTCCTACTGAGGATTTATCATTTCTTGGATAATCTCTTGCAGAACACTGCGGGGTCTGAGAGTATAATGCACAATATGGCTATAGGAAAGAAACTGGACAGATGATTGCACTTTATCTTCATTCCCTATAGCATCATCTGCCAAGGAAATGAAAGGTAAAATAAAAGCATGATAGATGTCTAAAAGTATGAATACAGTGTACAAAGATTGTTGTTTGGACATTTAATATAGCTAAGGTGGTCCATAGAAGGTAAGACAGAGCAAGAGTGTTATGAGGAACTACAATCCTTTTTTGCCATTGCCCTTGCCATGAGCAACTTCAGAAGGACTTTATAATAACTAATATTGGACTGTACTGCTAACAATTATTTCAGAAGCATACACAAGCTAATTCTCTCTCCTTTTCCACATGCATGCAATTCACTAAGTGTGAGTAAGATGAAAAACTGCCCCTAAATACAGAATCCCATGCACTACTTAATAAAAAAAGAACAGAAGAGGTCACATCTCCAAAGTTTAATACATTTTGGCCAAAATACCCCTGGCTCAAGCGACCAGAACATTTAGTGAGATGTGCCAGCCCTGGGGGAAGGGCTCTTCCATTCATATACCTCTGCTGCTCTGCAGAACACTGCCCTTCACACACAACATAACCCTTGCAAGAAAAGGAAATACAGGCTGTGCACAGCAGCACAATCTGACAATACCAAAGTCCTCCTCCTTCTCCTTGAGGCTGTGATGTAAGGCCCTAATAATAAGTCCAAGAATAGTCAGACAACATGTAAAATCTCATCATTTCACCTGCCCAGAAACCCTCTAGGCCTCAAAAGTCTAAAATTATTCCTTTTCCCTTCTCCTTTCTCACTTTTCTTTCCTTGCATAAAAGCCTTTCTAGATTTTCTCAAGTTTGTTTTGCAATTATTTACTGTCTCCAAATCATTATTGTAAATATTTGAGATTCCAGTTAATGAAAAATGGTATATTAATAAACATCCACTGTAACACATCCCAGTTGCTACTGAAGAGACTCCCAATGATCCAGCATTACAGCTTGCTACAGTTTTCCAAAAGAACACGATCCAGCATTTTCAGTTTTCCATACAGCCAACCTGTAACTGCAGTACCATTCGTTTTTCCTGTATTTCCACACTCTCTGCTAGTACACTGTACATCGCTTTGGCTTCCACAACTAACTACCTAAGTGTAAATACAAAATATAAAGAACATGTGATTGTGTACAGCATATTTCTAAGTCTTACAGCCCTTCCTACTCTTGTCATTAGCACATTAACTATCTCTGGAAAATTCTGTCAACACTTGGAGCACTTTAACAACTGCTTTCCTTAGGTATTCATGTGATCGGCATTTTCAAATTCTCAGAGGTTTGATCTTTTTCTTCCTTGCAGTTTATTTAAAAAAACAAGCAAACAAACAAAAAACCCCCAACCCGCACACCCTCAAAAAAACTCCCACAGGTGTGCATGAGTCTGTCAGTGCAGCTGGAAATTTTCAGTCTTTTTTTTAAAATTAAGATAATCAATGCAATTGTAATGTTAAAATCATTCTCAATTAAATTCTCAAGCAACATTAAGATAGATTATTTTCTGAAATTCTTTCCTTTTTTAACTCAGGATTTTAGAGCATGTTAAAATATTATGCCAAAACCATCAAGCTAAAACACATCAAAAAGTATGATGATATTAATGATTAAAATTGCATTTATGCTCTTTTACAAATCACAGTATACAGTTCAATGACACACAAGCAGATTTATAACAAAACTAATCTCACAAGACTCCAGAAGCCTTTAAAAGCAGCATTTCTGCCATCTTCAACAGGCTTTTGCAGCTTGGTAGGTACAGATAATTTGTATTTCATCAGCTAATGGTCATTAAAGACCCCCCCATATTTCTCTTAAATTGCATAAATTAGAAAATTGTTCATTTCCTCTTCCTCCAGCTCTGTTTTCACGTATGATGAATTTAGGGATGTTTTGCTGAAAATGGGCAAGAGATTATGCTACATAGAGATATGCCTGCTATAAACAATTCAATGAATTAAAAATAACTGTGGACTGCAACTGACCTTTCATATAACCCATATATCTCTATATTTTTTACATGCCTTAATGATTATTAGAGTTTGGCTCAATGAAAGCAACCAAAGAGTACAATATTTAGCATTTGTTTTATATTATTTGTAATTTCTGTGTTCTGTTTACAGATGTTTACAATCCCCATCCTGGCAATGTTACTGAGATGAGTAATCCAATCTCTTGATTCTATTATTGAATGGAAGATGAATACTCAAGTATTCTGAATGGAAGATGCAGGAGAGACTCTTTTGTTCCGATATAAACACGAGATAAACAGGCAGACACACCATATAGACCAGCTTAGGTGGGGGATGCCTCCTTGCTGGAGACAAGGAGTCTGCTGCCTGTGCAGGGCTTGTAGGCAGATGAGCACGGCAGTGCTGGATGCTGACATGCTCTGAGAGCTCTGCAGCTCTTCTGATGGAGACCTATTGCAGTCAGCTCTGCACTGCGTGTCCCCTCCACCCCCAGCACAGAAAGTTCACTATCTCCAGCACCACTGTGTGCATCAACACATTTTTTCAATATTATGCTTCAAATGTTACTTCTAGTCAATACAAGGATCACAGTCTAGGATGTATTAAGTGTGGGTTTACCTCTATGAGGAAAAGGGATATCTATAACATAATTTCCATCCTAAATCCAGCTTTTAACTAAAATGACCATGGAAATATACGTTTTGATCATTCTGATATTAGATAAATGGAGAGCCACAACTGTGAAAAATAATTCTGTGCCTAGCAGCTAGCTTAGTTTTGAAAATTAAATTCTGTAAATATATATTAAGATATTACTCATGAGGATTTTTAAATAACAAATCTTAGCAATACATGGCATAAGTGTATGTATAAAAATGTGATAGAAGTTATATGCATTTCTAGTTCAGAGCAGATGCAACTATGGCTACATCTTCCTCGCTGATGATTTTTGGTTTCAGTTCAAAGGTTTGCACACGAGTTTCATGCACATGGATTTTCTGACCTTTTCAGGATTTGGCTTTACAGACACCTGAGTAACTTTCTCCAGAGGTATAGTCCAACTCTGCTCCAAAGCTCCTCATCTTAGCCAAGCTGCTTACACATTTGCAGAATGAAGCCCCCGGTATTGACACGGATACACGTGGCTAAATGAGATGTGGCTGCCAATTTCGCAATGTGGTATTCTGTATCAGACAAAGCAACAAAGGAAAGGTGACTTGTTCCCCTGTGTGAGCTGTAAATACCAACCATCACACCACTTAATAGGTTTATTTTATTAATAGCATATATTTAAAGACTTCAATGCAAGTTTCTTTTGAACGATGAAAGGCTGGCAAATTCTTAAAAGATAATAATCAGCAGTGCAGTGGTTCTTTGATGGTCTGTAATTACCCAAGTGTCCACTATTTGAATGACAGCAGCAAACTACCACTCACTGTTAGTTTATTTTTATTTACAACTTGTACTTTAGGTAAGAATCCATTAATTACAAGCAAAACAAATTGCTTACTCAAAACACTTCCCACAGAGGCTATTTTTTTCACATGCATTAATCTAGCTGAGATATACACGACATTTTAAATGGAGGTTAAACTGATGTAAAGAAATGCAATTATTTGAAAGCAAACAGGATTCAGTCACATTTATTTCTATGCGGGATTACTGTACGTTCTCCCCTTGTGACCAAGCACTGAACCACAGGAATTCTGGAAGGCTGAGGATTTTAAAACTTCCTACTGACATGAAATTTGAGGATATTTCACTGTACCCTTTATTTTAATTTTATACGATTTGCCTTAGGTGGCATCTTGTGTAATTGTTTTTCAAACAGAGCCACTAAGCTGGAGGGAGGGCTAAGGGTTTGGATTTCACACACGCTTGTGCTTTGTTAATAAAAAAGGTACAGATGAGCCCCAGCACCAGGAACTGCTGGTCCGTGCTGGGAACACACCCTGATGGTCACCACCACGGGACTCCCCTGGGGGAGCCGCATCCTGCAGTGCCCACCAGGCCCACCCCACAGGGCCACGATGGCCACCCTGGGAGCCTGGCCTTCAGCCAGCCCTGGAGCACACCACGGCCCTCGGCCACCCCCATGGATGCCACAGCACCAGGGCTCCTTCCCACTCTTCTCCACAGGCTCCATCTGGCACCGCCCATCCCATTCGGCCACCACCAAGTAATGCAAAGCAAGTCCCCCTGATCTAAGGCCAGGGTCACTTCAAAGGCAATGACCAACCCAAGAGACGCGCCAGAACTGACAGCTGTAATCTTTCCCCCTTTTATAAGGGATTTAAATTTCAGAAGTGAATTTGTACAGCTTTGGTGTGCTTTTCTCATACTCTGAGCTGTGTTAGTTTCACTGCTGTGGAGCAGCCCTCGATGCAGCGCTTTGAGATGAAGAAGAGTGAGAAATCACTCTACACCCACAGTGACTCTGGGGAGCCACCCAATTTCTATGCTGCAGGCACTGGACAGCCCAATCCTGACTCTGACAAAGACAACAAAAAAGGGATTTTGCCACCAGTATCACTGGCAGTGAGATCAAGCTGCCCACAGCAGCAAGGTTCCAAAAACCAGTTATATGGTGTGATAAAGACTCTGGGACACAATGATCTTATTGTAGTCAGTAGGGACACTGACTACACCCAATTTAATGCACCAAACCATTTCAGCCTATTTTTGCCTTTTGCTGTGGCAGAGGTCTTCTGAAAATTATTTAAAATAACATGTAAATATGAGTTCCAAAATGTCAATTTTACATCCTGCCAATTTCAGCTAACGTGCCATGTAAGGGACAATGGACAACCTCATAAAAGCTAATCAATAAAATCAAAACTTGCAGCTGAACAATCAGCCTTCCATGAGCTGACCAGCAGACTTGACGGTGGTTGTTTCAACTACACAAGTTAGAAGTCATTTCAAAAGAGTCAATCTTTCTATAATCAGACAGATGTAGAGACAATGCTGTCTTATAGCACCTTTAGGAAGGCTGTTCTCGCTGCTTTCGTGTCACTGTAAGAGCATGAGCATGACCCTGATGTATTCCTGCTCCGTTGGAAAAGTTATCCAGAGGGTCGGGGTGCTGGGCTCCCAGAATCTCTCTCTTACCAGACTGGATCTCATGTGCATTTTCAGCAGTGTTACTGGGTAAGGAGTAGGCACAGGCACAGTCTGGCCCATATAATCCATTAACCCGACCAGAAATCAGTTCCTGGGAGAAGTCTATCCCATTTTTTAAGAATGACTTTGTCACCAGCATTGTAAACCTAGCAGTAAACTGTTGCGAAACTCTATCCTCTCACACATTTAAAGAGCTTTGCAGAAAATGGATCTTGAGGGATAGGGAGATGCAGGGATGGATATTTTTCTGCAAATACTTCAAAGAAGAGCTTTTCTACCTGGGACTAAAAACATTTTTGTATTTTTGATTATTTTGGCAACTAGTACAGTTTAAAATGTTATTTTTATCATTATTTCTATAAACCATAGCTTTGTATTGTCAACTCCCAAAAACACAGGCAGGAGTATCTTTGTCAGAGTTCCATATTATCATCCGACATACATATTTATGTATTTCCTAGAATGCTCCACATAAAGAGATGCTCAGTGCTTGTCATGTAACATGTCTTGCAGATAGTAAGAACAAAAGAAAAACAACAAAGAAACAATACCAAAAATAATTTTAAAAAATCTGAGCTGAAAACATAAAAGAGAAATGCTCAGGCATTCACTGTAACAACCACACATTTGAAGCCAGTGAGACTGAGCTATGTTTTGCTTTCCTCATGCTTATGAATATGATTGATATCATGTGAATGGGAAGAAGATTATTTAAATCTAATAATATTCTTTATGGAAGTGTATTTTATACTGATAGATTAATTCAAAACCCAGTCACCTTTACTTGCATTATAAAGTTCCAGCCTGCAGGAGCTCTAGTGACAGGCTAACCTTAATTTCTTCTCTTCAGTCACATGAACATGGCCAGGGTCATGAACAGTTACATACACCCTGTCATAAGGCACAAGGGTCAGTATCTACTAATTCCAGTGGCTACTGTTACAATATTCAACCACCAAAAGTTTCAGATCAGAAGCTGAAACTTTGAGACATTTATGAGTGAGAACAGAGGGCCCTAATTTAAAACGTGTGTGACCTTAATATAGCATTTGGGGGTTCAGAATGTTCTTATGTACTTTGTCTAATACTGCAGTTTTACAATACTCCCTTGCTTCCAGTCGTAAAATCTTATCTGTAAATTTTGTAAAGATGTCTGAGAAAAGCAAATTTACGTTGGCTGTGTGAACCAGTAGCAGGCGAAATAGTTTTTCTTAATGCAGAGGCAGAGTAAAAAGAACATGCATCTAACCCTTAATTCCAGACGTAAGTTGGCATTTTTCACAGATGTGTACATTTTTCCAGAAAGTACTGTAAATCAGAATGATTCTGTATTTGTCAATGGTAACTCCCTTAATGTAAAATAATCTTATAACGGGACACCAGAATAATCTATCTTAATCAAAGACAGATTTATATCCATACAGTCCAGTTACTCACAGACTGTAACAGAACATATAAAAATGCAGATCTGACATCACTGTAAGTCTTGCATACACAATTGCCTTCTTCATGTATTATATAACAATGAAAAACTAACACCTATCCCTGCTCCCATTGAAATCTGGGACACATTCCCATTTACATCACTGCCAATTGGATGAGAGATCAAAACTAATGTCCAGCTTTTGAAAGCTCCTTAAGACTGGGCATCACATATATTTGAATAACTCTGATTGTTCCACAACTTACTGGAAATATACTTTTTTCTTCATAATTAGTCCAAAGAATTAAAACAAAATTCCGAAAAGGATGGACATGCACAATATTTTCCATAACTCTACCCATACATTTTTCCATAATTACAGCTTAGATTACAAGAAACTAACTCAGAAACCTGGCTCATCCAAGCATTTTCTTAAGGAAATTACTTAATAAATGGCAGTATGAAATAGAAATAGAAGATCTGTAGGATGTGACATATTTCATTTTCTCTGATGGGAATTAGTATGTTGTGGATGAACAATATTTCAGCAAAATCTTTCTTTATTTAATCATGTGTACTCTTTCTGAAGCCAAAAGTCATTGTATCTACAGCAATATAACTACAAAAACTGTGTCATCAAATATGACCATACCTGCAGTCCTTATCCAGCCAAAATATCCATTATTTTCATGATGTCTTTGCCTACGGTTCCCAGTCATAATGTTTCAGCAGCTTTTTTATTAAAGCATTAATAGGTGAACTGACAATGGAATCATTAAAGAAACAGATGAACATATTTTTAATAGTACGCAAAAGTTTAATAGGGATATATTAATTACCTGGTTTCTATATCAATGTCAGTGAAATTTCAGAATAGGTAGGTAAAGTCAAGAGCAATCTGAATTCTTTAAATGGGTTCTGGTTCAGACAAAAACAGTTACATTTTATCCAAAGTATAAAAAAAAACACAATAAAGTTTTAGTGAGACAGAACAGTGCAATAACTCAAGAAAATTAATGCCATGAGCAGTTTTTCCTCTCTTTTTGACGGCATTGGTCAACAAAATAAATGAAGAACAACAAGAGAGAATCAATGCAAAGGCCTAGAGAGTAACTCCAATTTTTTTAACTATTAATTTTGTGCTTGGTGTCAAAGGCAATGACAGTAAGCATTGAATAAATACAAAACTTCTTTGGGATTGCTGTTTTTTTCAAGATGAAAAATGCACTGGCTTGGAATGTTTATTTGAACCAGCTGTATGGTATTACTATAGAGAGTCAGGAAGTTAATATATTCTTTGGAAGTCCAGTATCACAACATGTTATTCTAGCAGGCACAGTGCATGAGCAGAGGACATGCAATGTGCCTTGGCAGCCAGGCAGACACTGCAGACGCTCCTATATTCAAGCTACACAGCAGCTGTAAGTTACCAGCACCATGTCTTGCTGCTAATTAGTAGAGTCACTGGTGGAAAGAGGGCAGAATCAGAATTAATATCCACATTTCCTAGCAGACATCATGGGACTGATCCTCTCTGAAATTTGCAGAATGAAATCTTCTGCCCGAGATCTATCATGTAACAGGATCAGGCTCATAACAAGAACACCTTTTTTTCATTTATTGTAGTACTTTATTCTGGGCATTTGTCTCCTGTGGTTTATGCAACCATGTCCTCATTTTTACAGTCCTGGCAATACAGCAATGTGTTGTGATAAGAAGGGCTGGAAAATCAAAGAAATCTCTATTCTGCCAAAAATTTCCACAGCAAGCTGAGTGTTGTAGAGACGGAAGGGTATATATTCAGATATTCCAGTTAAGAACAGTCATGGAGCCTGTTTATATTCTGAATCTCTCTCATAGAACCATTAATTGTAAAATCCTTCACAACACTACAATCAATCTCTCGTAACCATTTAATAGCTGTGTTGAGGCAAATCAAATTATTCTCATAATCAGGGATAAAATGCAGCACATTTTGCAATCTATCAAGTAGAAGATCTCTTACTAGTACAATTAGTGTCTAAAGATTGCAGTGAGTTGACCCTGGCTGGATGCCAGGTGTCCACCCACTCTATCACTCTCCTCCTCAACTGGACAGGGGAGGGAAATTATAACAAAAGGTTCATGGATTGAGATAAGGACATGGAGAGATCACTCACCAGTTACCATCGTGGGCAAAACAGACTTGACTTGGGGAAATTAGTTTAATTTATTACCAAGCAAATCAGAGTAGGGGAATGAGAAAATAAAACCTAAATCTTAAAACACTTTTTCCCCACCCTTCCCTTCTTCTCAGGCTCAATTTCGCTCCCCATTTTCTCTACTTCCTCCCCCCAGCACAGGGGCATAGAGAATGGAGGCTGTGGTCAGTTCATCACATTTTCTTTGCTGCTCCTTCCTCCTCAAGAGGAGAACTCCTTACACTCCTCTCCTGCTCCAGCATGGGGTCCCTCCCATGGGAGATAGTCCTTCACCTCCCATGGGCTGCAGTTCTTCACAAGCATCTGGAGCATGAGTCCCTTCCACAAGGCACAGTCCTTCAGGCACAGGCTGCTTCAGTGTGGATCCCTGTGGGCTCACAAGTCCTGCCAGCAAACCTGCTCCAGTGTGGACACCTCTCTCACAGGGTCACAGGTCCTGCCAGGAGCCTACTCCAGGGTGGGCATCCAATATGGTCACAGCCTCCTTTGGGCACTCACCTGCTCCAGCGTGGGCTTCTCCATGGGCTGCAGGTGGGTCGCTGCTCCACCTTGGATCACCATAGTCTTCACCACAGACTCCAAGGGAATCTCAGCTCCCACAACTGGAGCTCCTCCTCCACCTTCTTTCTTCACTGGTCTTGGTGTCTGCAGAGTTGTTTCTCTCACATATCCTCACTCCTCTCTCCAGCTGAAGTCGCCCAGGATTTCTTTCCCCCTTCTTGAGTATGTTCTCCCAGAGGTTCTACCACCATCACTGATGGACTCGGCCCTGGCCAGTGGCAAGTCTGTCTTGGAGCTGGCTGGCACTGGTTCTGTTGGACATGGAGAAAGCTTCTGGCATCTTCTCAAAGAAACGCCCCCGTAGCCCTCTCACTACAAAAATCTGTCCAGGAAAATCCAACACAAAGATCAACTGTTATGTTTCAGAGTATTTATTTTGTTATACGAGGTTTAAAGCAATTAATTTAAAGTTAGAGCTGAATTTCAAGGCTAGATGTATATTTTTATGGCAAGATGATGTAGGAATGTAAGTTATGACACTGCAACAACTAGAAATAATAGAGTAAGTTAAAGTTGCTATAACAGATGTTTTGACTTTAAGTCTGCATTCCCTTACTCTAGCTAATGTTGTCACAATCTTCTAGTTGCCTAAATATGGATTATTGCTATCAGCCATATCCCATCATCCTTAGGCAACTTTCCCTAAAAGGGAAAGGGGAATTTTCTTTGAGTGACAGATGCAGAATAGTGACAGATGCAGAATGCACCATTTTTTATCCTCTGTCTGCCATGTAAAATACAATGTGGAACAGTTGTGGAATAGCTCTTCATTGTAGACAAGAATAAAAGCCTCTTCCACAAAGTACCACTTTTAACTAACTTTTTTACCTTCATAGAGCAATAGAGACATTAAAAATTAACTGAAATTTTAAAATGTGTGAAGAATCTGTCTGACTTTATTTATGCATAAGAATGGGATATGCTCTAAGCTACTATATCTTCACTTGCTTTAAATTACAGAAAAAATTTATTTTCCAAAATAGGAACAGAGACATATAATAGTTTAGTTATTTAAAGCAGTCTAGCCAATAAATGGTACACCTACACAGATCCCAACAGGGTGTTATCAGATTGTGCTAGGAGATGGTTTGGCTGATAATATTAGTCTAATGCAGTCCTGTACATAACAGAATAAGTGAACAAGTACCCTGGAATGTGCTTACATTTTAAAACACATATTATCTACCTAATATAAGAACGCTTCTTAAGTTAACCAGGTATTTTTCTATATTCATATATTATTTAAAAACAGGACTAGATAACAGTCCAATACGAGATATTCTAAATTCTGCCTCTATTTTTTTTTAAGAACTACAATATCACGATAATATCTCATCTTAAATAATTAGATTACTGGCATAAAATGCATGCTTGTTTCCACCTCTATATGCCAAATACTTACAGCATTTTTCTAGTACAATGTGGCACAGTGATCCTAGTGACGTGAGTGGATGGTGGGAAGCACAAAGCAGGACTCTACCTCCAGGCATGAGCAGCATGACTTGCCCAGCCTAATCAGCTCCGCAACTTCACTTCATGGAGTGAACAACTTCCAGCACTGAGAAGTTCCATCACTAGCAAAGCTATCCCCAGCATTCATTCTGGGCTAGTCATTCAACCCCAGCCTTCTTCCCTTCTCCTCTGACTCTCATTCATCACAGCCACATTCAAAAAATCTTGGACTTCCTGCCAAATGGTGGTCTCCAGTTTTACTCTGCCTTAAGAGAACCAGTGGAAATCAGACAAATCCTAATATTAACTGGGGGGGTTTGCACTTAGAGTCAGCCCAGTGGCTGGGAAATGACCACAGTGAAACAGGGCAGGGGGAAAAGGTTTCTGACAGTTTTCCCTTACACTGGGAGAACTCCACAGATGAATGCACTCTTTTCAGTCTCATCATACAGCATGAGAGAGAAAATCCTACCACAGAACCTCCCAGGGTTTCCAGCCTCTCAGATGGGCTTTGCCTCAGAGAGGACGCCTTGACAGGAACAGATGTGATAACAAATGACCTTTAGAATTGCACCCTGAGAGCTGTTGACCGTTTCCTGGAAGCTGTTCATTCTCCTGAGTTCCTGGCTATAGTTTGGAAACCTTGAGATCCTGGCATATAGCTAAAAACAGTCAGCAACAAGAAATAGAAAAATAGAGTGTAAGACCCAAAGAAAGTGGGGACAAAACCAGAGTACAGACATATTTAAAGACTCTTCCTTTGTTTTTAAAGATAAAAATCATAAATCTAAATGCAATGCTAAATCTCAGCATCATCTTCATCCCCAAATCAAAGAAAAAATTCTGAGATGAGACAAAAGGCTATCCGATTATAATATCATTAAAAATTGATTCAAAGCTATTTAATTTTTATTCCAATTCAAATTGTATCCAAAAGTATCATATTAGATAACATAATATTTGTATCTTTCTGTGAGAGTACTTAGATTTGCTGTGCAACACACAAAACTGTCTTTCCCAATGACAGCTTACAGGGTGAGTGGAGCACACAGAGGGCAGTGCACCTCAGGAAGCCCAGAGGAGACGCAGCAGATGCAGATGTGGGTCCACAAGCATGATAGAGGAAGATGGGAGATAGTTTATTTGTTCCTCTTTGACTTCACCAACCAAAAAGTGAAAAATTTCTCAGCACTGACTTCTTGTAAAGCTCCTTGAAATTAAGACTATGACCATATCCCATGACTGGCCTGGAGCAAAAGTCACATTTCACTCATATGCTCACTTAGGTTTCTGTTGAGGATTCCAGGCTGTCTCCACTGAGTCTTGAGGGGGAAAAAAAGGCTGAAAGAATAACAACATGCTCACGGGCACTCCATTTTTAAGGCAAGTTCAGGAAAACCCTGGCCCTGCTAATACAATGATATGCTACATCTCATTCATTGCCTGTGAGAGGCAGAGAAGAGAAAAAGGGGAGGGGTAAGCAGGAGACGGAATGAGACAGAAAGCAGAAGCAGAAACAAAGATGCAGCATTGGGAGACAAAATGAAAGGAGGGATGACATGGGGGAATGTGCACAAGATGCCTCTTCTAACATTTGTTAAAACTAAATACCCACACGGACTATAAAGCTGAAATGAAAAGCACAGGCAAGCTTATTTGCTTTAATCCTTTCAAGCAGTGAAATTATTTTCTCTATGATTTTTTTCCCTGTCAGTTCCTGTCATTTCCTTGCGATGCCTTCTCCTTTCTCACTTGTCTTTTCTCCTTTTCCTTTTCAATGCCATCTTGCTTTGTTCCTTTCTCTTCGCTTCTGTCTGCTTCTTTCTTCCTCTTCCTTTCTTCTCTTGCTCTCCCTTGTCTTTTTTGTCTTGCTCTTGCTCTCCCATGTGTTCTCTGAGCACACGAAGAACATGAGCACAAATAGTCAAAAAGCTTTTTTGTTCCTGATGCTCCTTTTCTATCCCCATGTGGTTTTGACTGTTGCGGCTCTGTTAGGTTTTAAATGCACATGGGGAACCCACTTGTAGTCCCATGTGTTTTAGAACTATCTACAGTAGCACACTGCAGGAAAAACATGTGGGAAGGGAATGTGTCAGAAAAGTTTCTTGTACTCCCTCCAACACGTGGGCCACATTTAACAAGGTCAAGGGACAAGTGTGGCTCACAGGCATTAGTTTGACCGGTACAATAAAAAAAAAGGATCACATGTTCTACTTTCTTTTACCTGCACACACACTGCAGTGAATCACTCACCCAAGTACAGCTTATGGAGTCTCAATTGATCTACTTTTATTTTTGGCTAGATCATCAGCTTAACATATTTTAGGAAGAGATTATTATATCTTTTTTCCTGATTTGATGATTCCAAGATAATGAAGCATATAAATGTAACAGAAGGAAATCTTTTCTCTTTCCTTTGTCTTCCCTCCTGCATGAGAGCATCATGCACACTGTGATCGAGCAGACAAGGGTCTGCCTGTTAAGCTGGCTGGCTGTTCCTAAGGCAGACAATCTCTGCTGAGGGTTCCTTCTAAACTTTCCTGATACAACACCAAAATCACACAAAACGTCTGCGAACTGTTGGTTCATGTTATGCACATTTTGACACCTTTCAGCTGGCTTTCACAGATTTTCAAAGCACCTGTTCCAATACAACCTGTCTTCTTGGCAGCAACCAGTACCAGTAGACCCCTGATTTTCTTCCCTCTCTCGCTTAACCATTTCTAACAATGTACACATCAAAAAATATAATTAAATGGAAGAAGGCAAATGCTGTCCAGCTCTCCTGGATACCGGACCACACTTCCTGCAGGAAAAAAAATTGTTTGCATTGTTACACAGACCAACTAAACTGTTCTTCCCTGTCACTCATTTCTTAGGGGAAAGGTCCAGCTCACTTGCAAATGGGCTGCTTGCCATGTGAGCAGATGGGCACGGGGTTTGACAGCCAAGAAATGATGGATCAAATTTTGAAATTTGTTGCTCAGTCTCCACTCTAGTAGTTCCTAATTGGCCTCAACGGAACTTTATTGCTGTAAAATGGTATAATGGCAACAACATTGGACTGAACAAACACACATCCCACGTAGGTGCTGCACGCAGACGTCCTGGCTGACAGAATCAGAGTGACGCCGTCAGCGAATATCTGCTACAAGCTGACGTAGCTCTCTAAGGTTAACGTGCTCCTGGGTGAGCACACAGTGGAGTTGAAGGCAGCTTCTAATGCTTATTTTGAAGGGTGGTCTGAGATACACTCTTTTGTCTGCAAAGATCCTTTTAATAAATATAACCAAATAAACAAACAAAGGGTTTACTTATGTTTTATAATAAGGCAAGAGGAGGTAAGAGGTTTTTTTCAGTGATGCACTGTTTATAATACATTATCTAAAATTGTTATCACCTGTATAACATATGTAATTCAGGATTTTACATAGAAAATTGACCAAAATTAAATTACATTTGACTGCTACCAAGAAATGAAGAAAATAAATTTGCCTTTAGAAAAACATTGTTTCCCAGATTTCTAAGAGCTGCTATGGTAGTATACATTCACCTTCAATTCCTGTGTACTCATAGTATGTGAAAACAACACAGATTAATCATTAATCTCATTGATGGACTTGTATAATTCTGGTTTATATCATCAGCAATTTGTATTATTACTGATTAAGTGTTCCCTTTACTCACAAAATAGAGACTTCTTAAATTTCTTCATATTGGTTGTACATAGCTTTGTAATTTTAACTCTGTCTTTCTATTGTCATTTTAACTGTATCAGCATTGTATTAACTAACACCAGCAGCTGCAAGACAGGATCTTAACATTTTGTTTATACTGTAATTGGAATTTCTCGCCTTGTGCCACTTTCTTCTCTACATTTTGACAGCTTACTGATGCATTTGCAAAAATAGTTAAATTCTATGACTGCATAAATAAGAAGTGATTATGATTATAATTAGTGTTATCTTTAGAAATTACATTGTATTTTTAATAAAATTGCAGATACAAAAAAGATTATAAAAATCTTTATAAGCACCTACACAACACATTTCATTAATTTTTTCAAGGAAAAGAAAGCAATTTCCCAGGGTCTCTTCCAATTTTTCTCCACCACCTTAGGCCCAGTGCTATTTGGTATGGACAGATTAGGGTAGCTGATGATTCCTATTGATTTAAATGTCGTGCTAGGAAGCCTAAATCCCCAAGAGCAATAGAATCTCCCCTATCACTATCCTACTGCTTATTGACCTAATTCACTAACCAACCATCAGGGTTTTCTCTCACAACAAATAAATCTTGCATGAAACAGAGAGTACATGGACACTCGTAGTTTTCAGTAGTGTTACCAGTATAATAAATTTAGGGTCACCAAAGCACTCCTCTTTGTTTTCTCAGAGTGATCATAATGTCATTTGCTATTTAAAATGAGCAGAAACCACAACTGTAATTTTAATAGCAAAACTATTTCTACAGCCTGAAGTAAACTTGATGTAATATAACTGATGCAGATCATCCAGCACGTGTGAATTCCATGTACTTCAATGCTTCGATTTGCCTATAAGTTATTGCTGGAGCAACTGCTGAACAGGTTTAATAGCTACAGCATTATTTCCACTAATTGAGACACTACTTAGTCCCAGTGTTTACTGCTCAAAATTCTGATAACTAGTAAATGTCCTCTTTCATTAATTGAGCCAAACAAACGAAGAATGAACCAGGGTTTATTATGTTACTCTGGGTATCACAGCGTAGTAATTTAAACTAACACTTTTAACTTGGAACTCTGCAGATGCCTCTGCATCTGAAGTCACTTTTGCTGATTTTACTGAGTTGAATAACATATTTGTTTATATCTAAAAGCCAGGACTCTAAACTTAGTGGTTCTGTAAAATGTGGTTGTCACGAGATACGAAATATGTGCAGCAGGAGAATGCAAAAAATACACTATAGATATAAAAAAAAAAATTAAAAGGAAAAAAAACCAAACCACTTAATACTACTTTGATAGGGAGATCTGTTTCAGAGAAGAGGCCTAATTCTGCTCCCAGTAAAGTTAATTAGAGCAACAGCAAGATCCTAAATTACTAGTCCTCTCATCAATATCAAGTTAAGCTTTTATCAATGTAATTTGAAGCAGCATTAAAAGCAGTAAGTGCTAATTTATAATTGTTGATATTATCAAAGCAAGATCCTTTGCAACCATACATAACTGTGCCAGATTTTTATCACGCTATAAAGGTTAACATAAGTGTTACAAGAAACATCAATGAGCTACGTACACTACGTTTGCTTTTGGTTAGATAAGTATGCTTTGTAGTAGTTGATATTCCCTCTAGATAATGGATATGGGCCAGATTCTCTGCTGACACAATGCAATATAAGTAATTTGAAGGCAGATATGCTGATTCACACTAGCTGCAGATCTAGCTCTAATATCTTTAGGTGCAATAAACCATCTTAAGTAAGTCCGTTTCCTAACTGTAACTCAGCCATTCCTCACTGCTGCCAAAAGGGAACTGTGAATGCCAAGGTCTGCAGGACTTTATTTATCAAAGCTTCTTTTAAGGCATGTATCATTTTGGCATGCAAGCCTTGCTTTATGACCAGAATCAAATATTTTCATGAAACAGCAGGCATGATTCTAGCAAAAAATGCCATGTAGTGCTTGCTCTTGCTGCAACATTACAACATCTGTTTCAACAAGTTTTTTTTATAAGAACTGTTTATTACATTAGCAAAATCAGATAATTTTGCTGCTTGATACCGTGGAACTGTATAAAGAGAATTAAAAATGTTATGTCACGTACCTCTAAATACTGGATTGCTGATAACTCACTTTCTGTATTTCTGCTTTTATCTAATTTGGTAGGAAACTAAGTGCAGAGCTAAGAAAATCACATTTCTGTTTGTTATATAAATACAAAATTATTTTACATAGCAAAATTAGGTGCTATGCTAAATAACATTTTAGTGTTGTGACATTAAACATCTGGAGACAAATAGTACCTAAGCCACACAGCTTAATTTTCCTTTGAGGTTTATCTATTTTTACTCACATTTCCTGGATGTCAGCTTATAATACTCTTCTACACACATCTCTAGCACTAATGTGACAGACTGTGAATGCTTCTTGACAATAGAACATAATATCCTCCTTACAGGTTTCCACCAGCAAGGCTACAATCTTACCATCACGTGTACAAACATGTAAAAAGCCTTACTTAAAATATTAACAAATTTCAAATGTATTTGGCTTACTGTTAAAAATCACATACAGATTAGACTATTCTCAATAAATCTAAAAAATAAAGCTAGATGTAAAGAACTTTGGGTACAATGTGTGACATCTGCATCTGAGAGCTGCCTCAACTTTGAAGCATCTGTAAATTATGTCAGGTCATTTGAAAAGTAGCAGAAATTTCCATTTAAGACCTGCTCCTAGTAAGTATTGCTTACAAAGACAGAATACCAATATAATAACTAAAAAGCAGTTCCTAGTATTTTTGTGAATATGACAAACTGTTCATCTGTGGCACAGGACTAGACATGGAATTACAACAGTAATTCCAGTAAAGCAGCAGGAATGTTTGTATTTCTCCATCTGACATTAAAAGCAGCATGCTTTATGTAGGCCTCATTTGTAAACCTCCATGAATTTAATCAAAGACATGAGATTTTTAGCCTAAGAAACAGCAAACACATTATGAACTACATAGTTTTATTTCTCTGTGAAAGGATAAGAAGGAAAGAGAATGACTGAAAAATCAGTAAATACAGGACTTCCATTTAATTAGAAGGACTTCGAAATAAGTCAAAACACACAAACCAACAAAGCTGCTATCCTGGAGGATGTACTATCTAACACATCACAGTGACTCTGGCTCATATCCACAGATCTTTACAGTCTTTTATTGCTCAGTTTTTTGCATGGTCTTGGACATAAAGTATGCAAATTATCCCTGTGATTTTTTTTATTTGGCAAGAAATTATAAAATACAAATTCAAATACAAATTCAAATAAATTTTGCGCATTTTGATCTGTGTTTTCATAAACTAGGGGGTAATGGAGCTTTTATAATATGTAAGATTTTCCTGAATTGTTAGAAATCAGAGGAACTGTAATGTTTTAAGCAGTGGTACTTCTCTGGTTGCCTCTATTCCTGAGTATTTAAATAAGAACTGAAATATTAATAGCTTAAAAGTGTATAATTAAAATGTGAAAGCTCTAGATTTTTTTCCCTTTTTTTTTTTACAGCCTAGGAATATATGGCTTTTTTCATGTATAAAGGGAAAATCAGAAGATTTAAAGTTTTGACAAAGAGAAGATAAAAGCAAGCCAAATAAAACTAATCAAAAGGTAAATAGATAAGACTGTCTTCTTTTTTAATAAATTAATCTCACTTAACTCCAAAAATACTACCTAGTAGAAAAAATGGTTTTCAGGTTAAATAGAACAAAAAATATTAAACACCTGGTAAAAAATGTATTCAGCTACTATAGGTTTTACCTTACTGAAATAAATTAGGTGCTTTCACATATTTAAATAAAAACCTAAGTTCCTTAACTGTTAATCAGAACTATTTGTAAGCAAACAAAGCATGTTTTATTGAATAGTCCTCATCTCTAGACAAACAACGCATTTATTGAAATTAATACATACCAAAAAATTCTGAAAGCAAATATTTTCTTTTTAATATGTGACAAGCACAGCACTTTCAGCAGATATGAGGACTGCCTACAATAATCATACCAATTAAATAATCCGCATAATTGCCTGGTTCAAGGCAGTATTTTATCTATTATATTGCACTTTCATGCCTGTGATTATGAGAGAAATTTTCCTGGACTTTCTGGGGTATGCAGACTCCTTTTCTTTATTTCCATGATCATGTCAGTGACTGGTATATGAACATCATGTTTTCTCTTAAGATATTAATCCAGCAAGAAATAAATTTTGTAGAAAATACTGACGTCTTTTTATTGTTTTGATCTAGTTAAAATATTTTATTCAGAAAAATAAATTTTATAATAAAGAAGACCTGATACTGACTTAAAAGTTCTTGGGGCATTCCATTAATGTGTGGAAGAAACTCTCGGAATTCAGCAATAATTTGGCAGAAAACTGATATTAGAATATCATCTTATATTACTGTCTCTTAACTCTTTGAAGAGCAATACACAGATGAAAAAATGTTAATCTGAGCCTTTTCAGAAGTATTTATGCCAATGTTTAAATTTTATGAATTAGTCCTCTGGAGATGCTAACGATTTCCCTTCATTTTGAACAGTTGCATTTTTTTGTTTTGACTAACAAAGCACAAGCTGTAAAAATTACTATCTGGCATGGGCTGAGGTAGTTTGTTTCCCTGATTACTTATTATTCAAGTATTTATCCATTTCTTTCATAATTTCTTTATGCAATATACAGGTTAGATTTCTTTTGGAAATTTTAATGAACAGGTCTTTAAAATGTGTATATGGTCTACACAAGTTGTAAAATCTCATAGCAATCTTTCCAGCTGAATCCCTCTCATGTCCTTCTTGGAAGGAAAAAGAAAAAAAAGAAGGCAAGCTGAGAGACTGGGTAGAGGACTTGATAATATAAATTTTGTGATGAAATTGTGATGAGACTTACAAGTACTACAGAATCTTGCAATGAATCTTTAGCAGTCGTCTTGCTTTTAAAGCTAGATGTTAATTTATAGATTTTAATATGCTATAAATGATAAGGGGATGTTGAAGAAGAAATTTCTGTAATGTGCAATCATAGCCTATTGTGTGCATTTTAACGTATTTTAGGTGACAACCCTTTTTTATAGCCCTGTTCTCTTTACCTTTTTAATTCTACAACTCAGAACTCTGTCCTCTCCTCCATGTTACGGTTTTTCTTCTCCTCCTCCATTTTATGCTGGCTTTTCTTAGGTATCATGTCTATATTTGACAACCATACCAAAAAAGAGAGAAAGTCTTATTTTGTCAGCCCACCTGCCTGTCACCACCCCTTTCTCGTTTCTGGTAAAAAAAAAAAAAAAAATCTGGGACTTCTGTCTGCCAGACTCTGAAGCTTGGAGTTCGTCAATTCAGTGGTATTAATTTTTATGTATCAGGCCAGAGGTAGTATGTCAGATCATATTGCAAAACATTCTGTGTTCGTTCTTCACAGTATCATGAGGCCTAATATTTTACAGGAGAGTTAGAACTGAGAGACTGATCCTGCAGCCAGTATGATTTTTCTTTTTACCTTAATTTGGGCACAAGTTCTGATAACACAGTGGCCAGACAACCCACAGGAGGCAGGAAACTGGAGGCAGAATCGTTTGATAGCCCATGCTCTGCATCCATACTGAAGGAGACGCATGCACTGGCTGAGTTCATGGAAAAGATTAATATCACAAAAATATTAAAATCACAAAAAATGAAAAAGAAAGGAAGTTGAGGGATGATCCCAAATGTAGCATGATTCAAATAAACATAAGGTGTTGTGGTGAGATGTGATAAAGTCTAATCTTACCATCTGTACTGGGCAAAGCTGGAACTGGCCTCCAAAGCTGGACCAAGCTTTTAGATGGCAGATTGTAATTCGTGAGAGTGATGGATACAAAATTCCAAACAGCTTTTTGATTAAATCAGCTACCAGTCAATTACCATTAATAGTTCAGATGAAACTAAATTTTTTGTTCTTTTTGACATTATACAGACATTATTTTAAAATAATGAATCTGGTAAAGGCCTTTAGCTTTTAGTAATACTTTTTTAGGCTGAGCAGCTTTCAACACTGGATTTCCCTTTAAGAAATGTTCAGCAGAAATGTTTGCTCGATAAAGAATGCCAAGTAACACGGTAACGTTCTTGACTATTCAGAATAGACCCATACAAAGAAAAAAGTTAAATCTAAAATACTTTCTGTACATGAACTCCAAAGGTCGTATACATCATGATTCATGCAACACAGTAAGGCCTTTACCTTTTTTTATTACATCTGTCCTTAATTGGTCCTCCGCTGAGATATAACCACACACTATTTCATTGTTTACTTTTAGGTTATTAACTTCAGTATTTTTGAGGACTATGACAATATTTCAATACTTAAGAATAAAATGGTACCATAAGAGGTTAATACCTCATGAAGAATTTATTAGATTTTCATGGAGATGTCTTCAGATAGCAGTTGTATGCCTTTCCTAAATCACCACAAAAGGCTGTTTTGTCTATCTGTAACTATTAGTTGTATGTCAAAATGTGCAAAGCCTTTTTGCCAAAATACAACAGCAATCCTGGTTAGAAAATTAGTTTAGGAAAGAAGAAATTAGTTTAGTAGTAAGTTCATATTTCAACTGGCCATAACCACAGGTAAAAAGCGTGGTTTGACACACAAATCTATAATCAGAGGGAGACGGAATATCTGGTGATACACACAGACATTTCAGAAGCAAAATAACATTCTTTACTGAAAGAGTGATTAAGCATTGGAACAGGCTCCCCAGGGAGGTGATGGAGCCACCATCCCCAGAAATGCCAAAAAACCCGAGTAAATTGTGGCATTTTGTGGTATGGTTGAGTGGGCATGGTGGTATCCAATCGAGGGTGGGACTTGATGATCTTGGTCTTTTCCAACCTCAATGGCTCTATGATTCCATATAACGAAAGGATAAGGCTCTGTTCCTGAGGATTTGAGATAGCCAGCAGCACATTTGTGAGCTGTAAAACTTCACACCGACACAATCACTTTAGACATCTATTGAGATACAAGCGCTTTGGGGATTTCACGAGATACGAGCATTTTAAGTTTCATTAAGAGCTAATTACACCCCAAAACACGCCCTTGCGGCGCATCTCCCACGAAAACAGCATCACCTCCCACATCAAACCCCAAGGAGCGAGAAGGGACACACTGGACGCGCGCGGAGAGGAGAGCGGCGGGGGTGGATGGGTGGGGCAGCGNCCGCCCCGCGCCCGCCCCGCGGCGCGGCCCCGCCTCGCGCCCGCGATCAGCTGCGCGCGCGTCACGTGGGCGCGTGTCGAAGGTCACGGCGCCCACAATGGAGCTGTCGCCGTACGCGCAGGGCGGGTGGCGGCTGCTGGGCGACCCTCGCCGCTTCCCCCGCCGTCCGTTCGCCGCTCTCCTCCGCGCCGCCTTCCGCAGCCTCCTGGATCACCCGCAGGCCGGGTTGGGTAAGGCGTGGCGCGGAGGGGGGTGCGGGCCGCGCCGCTNAATCACCACAAAAGGCTGTTTTGTCTATCTGTAACTATTAGTTGTATGTCAAAATGTGCAAAGCCTTTTTGCCAAAATACAACAGCAATCCTGGTTAGAAAATTAGTTTAGGAAAGAAGAAATTAGTTTAGTAGTAAGTTCATATTTCAACTGGCCATAACCACAGGTAAAAAGCGTGGTTTGACACACAAATCTATAATCAGAGGGAGACGGAATATCTGGTGATACACACAGACATTTCAGAAGCAAAATAACATTCTTTACTGAAAGAGTGATTAAGCATTGGAACAGGCTCCCCAGGGAGGTGATGGAGCCACCATCCCCAGAAATGCCAAAAAACCCGAGTAAATTGTGGCATTTTGTGGTATGGTTGAGTGGGCATGGTGGTATCCAATCGAGGGTGGGACTTGATGATCTTGGTCTTTTCCAACCTCAATGGCTCTATGATTCCATATAACGAAAGGATAAGGCTCTGTTCCTGAGGATTTGAGATAGGCAGCAGCACATTTGTGAGCTGTAAAACTTCACACCGACACAATCACTTTAGACATCTATTGAGATACAAGCGCTTTGGGGATTTCACGAGATACGAGCATTTTAAGTTTCATTAAGAGCTAATTACACCCCAAAACACGCCCTTGCGGCGCATCTCCCACGAAAACAGCATCACCTCCCACATCAAACCCCAAGGAGCGAGAAGGGACACACTGGACGCGCGCGGAGAGGANTCCGCGCTGGACCGGACGGTGCCCGCGCACACACGCGGGGCGGCTCCTGCCCGTGGACGGCTCCAGGGTGCCGCTGCGCGGGGTGTCATCGCTAATGCGCGCCTTCTTCATTAGAGCTCCGACCTGTCCCAAATAGAGGGCGGCTCGGGAAGGCTCCCCCCGCGCGTTCGTGTCCGCGGGGTGGATGGGCTAAGGAGGCAGTGTTCCCCCGCCGCTCCACTGCGACCCTGTGGGGGTTTCGCTCGTGGACGCGTCCTACGGCAGCCCCGGCGCGAAGGTGCACGGCCGTGCAGTTAATTTTGCGGTGTTAATGACTCCGCCGCCGCCTCCGCGGCCGAAGGGAACCGCCGGTGCCGGGCGGTCCCGGTGTCCCTCCCGGCCGGCGGCTCCAGTCCCGCTCCTCGCCATTAAGAGGCTGCTGAGGATCGCGGACGGGGCTCGCAGAGGAAATTGAGGTTTTCCTCCTTTCTTTCTTTCTTTTTTTTTTTTCCCCTCCTTTCTTTTTTTTTTCTCCCTAATGGAAAGGAGATGTAGAGGCGGCGGGGCGCGCAGCGGCGCACAGCCCCGCCTGGTACGGCTTGCCCCAGCCAGTGCTTCGGCCCCTCACCTTCTCCTCCGCCTTCTCACACCTTGCCTACTTGCTCCGTCCTTTCGCTCTGAAACACCAAATGTGTTTCATTTTGAAGTTTTTGTGGGAAAGATAGCGTTCAAAGGGCGAGCAGCAACCTTTGGTAACGTGTTCTGGGATTTGGCCAATAAGTGTGTCATCAGTAATTCATTTATTTTAGACGATCCAGACCTGAAAGATATTGACCCTACAGTATTAAAACATTGCCATGCTGCGGCTGCAACATGTATTCTGGAGGCAGGGAAGCAGAAAGCTGACATATCTGCTATAAGGTACTCATATGTGGAAGCTACACCATTTATCTAGTGGTTCTTACTTAAAAGTGTACTGCTGAGTTAATGTTAACAAAAAACTAATAAATTCTTTTTCCCCGTAGCACATGCCTAGAAGACTGTAAACTGGATAAAGAAAGAATAGAACAATTTTGCACCGAATATGAGGTTTTAAAACCAATTTTAACATATTAATTTTTCTCCTTTAATAGGAATTTATTGAACCTAGTAATTTTTTTTTTCCTCTCGCTCCAGAAAAACAAGGATGCATTGGAAATCCTATTGGGAAGGTAGGTCAATCACTCAGCAGAAACATGGTTTCGCTTACAGTTAGTTTGAAACTGTCCTGGAAGACACTTCTGCATACTTTAGGTGATTAAAGTAAGTAATATTGTTCCATTAAAAAATAAAGTGCATTTTTAGCAAACTCTAGAAAACAGCTGTTGAATCTTTTCTTCATTTGGAATTCTACTCTAAAAAAACCTTTTTGAGCTTCCCAAGAAGCATTACCAGGATCATGAAAAAGTTCTTTATTGATGGACAGCTTTAGAAAATGACCTTTTCTTTTAGTGTAAGGAACTTGTAACTGTTTTGTCTTTCAGCATAGGCAGATCTCCTCTCCATATAACTGATGTGTCTTGGCGCTTGGAATATCAGATCAAGGTAACTTTAACAGACCAAGGTGTTTATTTAGTCTGTTTTAATGCTGAGACTGGCTTTTTTACGTGTTCTTTGTTTTTAATGTAGAACAATCAACTTCATAAAACTTACCAGCCTTCCTATTTGGTGACCTTAAATGTAGAGGTACTGTACTCCCCGCACCCTCAAAGGAAAAAAATGCAATTTCATTCTTTTTTTTTAATAAAATAGACATTGCTGTTTCTTTGCTTTTTTTTTCCCCTTCAGAACAGTGATTCAGGATCACACCCAGATGTTAGTTTTAGTTGTACAATGGAGCAATTACAGGTACTTGTTTCCTTCATCATTCTATACTTAGCCCCAGTTGTGGATGTACATGTTTTTAACAACTTGCCAATCAAAATGAAATCATATATACTATTACTTAAAAAAACCCCAAAAATCCAGTACTGGGAGGGTAAGAGAATTTTCCATAAAAGTTATCCAAGTGTATTTTTACTGTCTTTTCAAATAAAGTTGCAAAGTAACTGAATTTAGTTATGTGGGGAGTATTTTACATACGTGCATAAATATTTTGTCTGTTTTCATAACTGTAATCCATATGTATATGTGGGAGGAAATAAATCATTTTCTGAAACTCTGATTTCCCGTGCTTTAGAGAAATGATTAAAGAAGCTAGTTCAGTGATTTAAATGTGTCGTGATTAAAAATAGAGAAGGAACTGAAGGCTCTTCAGTGGTGTTAATGACATGTAAGAAATGTCCTGAAACAAACGTTGATCTTTGTTTAGCGATTTAAATGTGTAACTGAACAATAGAGGTATTGTCATGCTTGGAAGTGACCAAACTGTGGAGGATCGGGAAGAGGGGTTGGTGGGAGAGGGAAAGCAAGATATTAATACTTAAGGTTTACACCTCGTCTTTTTAAATGTGTCTCAAAAGTTGCCCTTTTGTCAGTAATGAGTGTTTCTAGTTGGTTTGCTGGCATAGCAAAATCTGATGTGCTTTGGCTGGAGAATGGTCCTGGTATAAAATTGCACACAAAATATTTTCAGTGTTTTAGAAATCCATGTAGTACTTCAAAGCCTGAAGCAAATGTCAGCATTAGCCATTGTGGCAATACCAATAAAATCGATGTGTTAATTAGTAATGATGTATTTTAGGTGCAAATGCATTTTAAAAAGTGTTTTCCTTCAGTTCCCACTTTTCTGACTACATTGTAAAATACAGAGCTATTTAATTATTTGCTTTAATTGTTCATCAGTTGCAACACTTCTTTGTGCTACAAGGTGCTGGCTTCACTTGCGTCTGTGTATAAAAAAAATACTCTGTTCTTCTAGCTGACCTTTAAAAAAAATGCTTATTCTAAGACTATTTCATCTCTTAGGACTTAGTGGGAAAACTAAAAGATGCTGCAAAAAGTCTAGAACGAGCGACTCAGATGTGATTGAAGGAACGTGTCAGCCTGCTGAAGCACTCTCCTTCCTAAGTGTCTCCTAAATGACAAATGTCTTTCATCTCTTGATGCAAACTGGGTTTTTTTAAGCCCTTGCATATGAATTAAGTGAAACAACTTTTTTACGTCTGCACTGGGTATTACTTGCTCATGTAATTTTTTTTTATTAACTTCTGTTAAATATTTGCTGAACTGTCTTGTCATCAAAGTATTCCTTCTATCTTATTTTGTATGTTTTTACAACTGTCACGGCTTATTTTTCTCTGTGATCTAATAAAAGTTTATTTGCTCCTGTTGTGCAATTTCCATTGACGAATTAGCTGTACCTAAAAGTAAGATGCTAAACGTTAGATCAGCTCAGTGAGGCGAAAGTGCCTTCTTCCCGTGCCGCGGCTACGGCGCGTTTGCTAAATCGGGCGCCGCGCTTTGTCATTTCCAGCCGATCTTACGTGTCTGCTACGAGTAAAAGTTGGACCCCGGCGCGGGGGGCAAGAAAGGATTCGGTTTAATCATGTGGACCCGGGGCGCCTCACAGAAAGCCGGCAGAGTCTGCGGAACGGAGCGGTGCCGGATGGCGGCTCTGGCTCGACGGCGGGGCCGGTCCCAGCATCTCACGATCGCCTTGGGCCGCGCGCGGCTCCGGTGGTCTCCGCGGGGCCGCTCGCTCCCGCGGGCAGGTGCGGAGGGGCTCCGTGGCGCGGTCCGTCCGTACCTGCCGGCGAGGGAGAGCTGCCCCGCGGAGGATGCGCGGCGGCGGCCGGTCGCTCGCCGCGGAGCCGAGCTTTTTCCTCTCCGTTCCTCCGCGCCCGAGCGGCGGGCGGCGTCTCGTCCTCGCCGCAGGCGAGCACCGCGAGGGTTTCCCCGGTTCGCTCCCTGCCGCTCCGGCGGCTG
>VZRS01011074.1:191075-275994 GCA_013398055.1 Ifrita kowaldi
CCCCGTTGGCCGCTCAGTTTCCGGAGTTTTTTTTCCCGGTAGGATTTGGCCTCCGCGCTGCATGTCGAGTCCCCCTCGATGCAGTGGGAAAGTAAATTGCGCTGGTGAGCTGCGGGCGGGTGCCCCGCGTGCCTGTGCGGGGTGGATGTCTCTGGCTGTGACCTCAAGTTTATTTCAAGGAAAATTTCTCACCGTAACCTTTTTTTAAATTTACTTCCTCACTCTTCTGATATAGCTTTATGTAAACTACAGAAATCGGAATTCCTGGTGAAGCCTGCACTGAGTTGCCAAGGAAATCCTACTTTTAGAATAAACTATTTTTATACTGGCTTTACAAGTTGTTCCTAAATTCTTCGATGCTTTCTGCCGGCAGATTGGCTCAGTTTAGGAGGGATTTGCTTTTGTTATATTGCTGTCGTGGGATGTCGTGAACCAAATTGAACGTTTCTAGAAAGAGGAGCTGCGGGAGCACTTCTACCAGCTGTTGTGCTGCTGGCATCTGGCAGACCCACTCCGTTCGGCCAAAGTTCCTGAGCTTAAAAGAGGAAAAAGAAGTGCTTGGTAATTGATTACCTGAATGACAGTTTGAAAATATGCTATGGATCAGTGGTTGGTTTGCCATGTGGTATTCATGAATTGATTATGTTTTGGTGTGTCTAGATTTTGTTTTTAATACTTGTTTCCCAGATCTAGTAAAGCTGCCAGTCTTTTCTCAAATAAAATGGCATCTAACAAGCAAACGAAAAAGAAAACCAATGGTGTAAATATTTACAGCTTTCTGTTATTGTATTTACAACTGTTTATTAAAATTCCTTTATTAAAAAATCTAGCACTTAAATTATTGCTAGGGAAACATTTCCTTTCATTATGGGAGTGCCATGTTGATACCAGGCCTTTTGTATTACCTTGCTGTGGCTCTTGATTTTTTTGATTTATTTTCCATCTTTTGGTGAGTTAATGCCACTGCTGTAGTTTATACAAGTGATCTCTGTTTGCCAAAGCGACGTCTAGGCTAAAGGAATAATTTATGCCCTATTTGTATGAAGAGGTCCCTCTGTGTCCTTTTGCAGTCCTGGTTTTAGCAGCTCCCAGAGAGAGATCCCATATAGGCAGGCTTCTTGCAGGTCAGCATTTTAAAAATGCAGAAAGTTTCTATTTTAAGAAAGCAATCAAAGTGCTAAGGTAACTTTAATTGAATTGTATTTCTTTTAAAAATAACTATTTTGATGTAATCTGGTTGGTAACTTTACCTCAAACTGATTTGTTGCTTGTGCAGAACGAATAATCGGTTCAGAGGCCTGAAACTTTCTTCTGCACACAGCTGGTGTTCGTCTGAAGGTTAATTTTGCAAGGATCAGGCTCTGGGTGGTAATGTGGAAATGTGCATTTGTGTAGATTTTCCTGCTTGCCTGTTTCTGGTACTGAGCTGCTTTTCCATAGGCTTTAGTTTTTCAGATGCTGGACAAGAGGGGAATGTCTGCAAATATGGCTGTTACAATTTATTTGTATGGCCAAAAATATTTTACCATCTTTCCCACCTGTCTCTTTCAAAATACTTTGTAGTTATATAATTGCATTGAGAGCTGTTCGTTTTGGCCTTTTCTGGATGTGCTAGATACAAGTTTTAAAACCTCCTCCTAAAATATGTGTGATTGAGTGTTTTTCTTTAAAACTTCTCATCAAATAAAATGTGATTTGGTCCTTTTATAAAAACACTTGCACAAATATTTTGGGACATAGCTGTCTAGCAGATAACTGGTGTGCCTTTTATGGTCTTAATCTAGCGAGTGCTGGAGCTGTGATTTAAGAACAATGTCTGTCTATACGTGTTTCTCTGTAAAAATCCATATTTTAAAGGATTTGGGGCTTGTTTCTTATCCTGGTGAATAAGAATTCTAGGCATCCCTTATGGAGATCACTGTTTTAAGAAGATGAGGGAAGTCTTTGCCTGCTGTCATTTTATGTTAGCTGTAGCAGTCAGGGGCACCTTGCAGGGTTCTTTTGTTGGATCTCAAAAGTTGCCAGGGTTTAGTATTTTTCTGGCAGAAGCAGAAGGCAAGATTACAGTGACTTGAATCTGAACAAAATTAAATCCTTAAAATGTACTGTGTTATACTCTTGTATTAATGGCCTCAGTTTATATTCCTGGAATAAAAATGAAAGATGAGTGCTCAAGAATAAAGCATCTGATCCCATTTTAGGAGCCCTTTTGATAAATACTTAATGTCTTATAAGGAAAATAAATACTAGTTTGAGACCTTATTCTTTGTGGAGATGTCTCTGGACACCGTGCTAACATCATGAAAGATGGAAGTATTGAAAAAGTAATTCTTTACTACCCTCTAAGCCCTGTTTCTGTGGTATTAAACCAGGTACAAGCAGTGGAATTGTTGCAAATTCGGAGACTGCAGCCTGGAGGGGAGCAAGCAGCCAGGATCAGAGGCATGAGTCCCTTATTCTGGCTTGGCTGTTGAGAAACCTTGAGGTACCATTACTGTGGAGACTCCTATGTATAACCTGTAAGGAAAACTGATGAGAAGCTGCAAAGAAGGTCAGAGGGAGCCAACAGGAAACCCACCTTTTCTTAGGGCATCTGTCTTGTGAAGCTTCTGTGTCTCATCGAGTTCTGGAGCTGCTTTTCCCACTGAGCAGAAATCTTCAAGATGTTGTAACCAGGGAACTGGAGTCTAGCCCTGGACTTTGACACATTTGCATGGCACTCTCTCTTTCCTGGTCAGGAATGTCCTGGGGGGTTAGTGCCTGGGAGCTTAACAGCTTTCTGGTGGCAAGAAAGTACAAGGAATGATCAGAGAGATTCTTTTGTCAGAGCTCATTTCTGTGTGTTTTCCAAGTCTCTGCTTTGATAAAGGTGTTCCTTATGATTAAATACTACCATGAATAATTGCAGGATTTGTCATTTGAATGTTTAACTAGTTGATAGTTGGAGAAAAAAGTCTGCTCCAAAACTCCTGGACCTTTTCCATTTAGCAAATATACATGTGAAACAATGACAGACATTTTATCAAATCTTGTTTCTTGAGGGCTGCTGACTAATGGGAGAAGCTACTTTGGTAGTAACTACTTTAAATATACTTCTAAAAAATAACTCTATTCATTTGGCAGCTACTGCTCATGAAGTTTGGTACTGGAATGCATTATTCAGCTCACACCCCCACATCCTTCCAAAATTTAAAATCCCAGAAACAGGCTATTTTCAGTTATAATGGCAGATGAACTTGAGCTCTCCTTCTTGCACTGAGATTTAGGCAGCTCTCTGTCTTTTGGAAGAGCTAGGTGAAAATCTGAAGTGCTTCTAGTATGTTTATAAGAGTGGTAGTCTAATACCTTCATTTTTTCCTTGTGAAGTGTAGTGCTCTGTAAATAAACAACCCCTTTGAAATTGCATTTTGTTTTGATTTTTTTGGAGGCATTTACAATTGAGGATTAATACATGTATCAGAATAATTACTTCTGGGTATTTGTTTCTGATTGAATATTTGATTATTTTATATTTATTTATCTTGCCTTAGAACATATAGTGATGAGAATGTTGCTTTTAATATGTGAGTTATTTAAGGCTATCATTGTGATGAAGAAACAGTTTAGTCTTGCTACTTTGACTTTAAAGATGTTACAAGATAAGCTCTTTAACCCCTTTCTTGGGACTAATCACATTCTTTAGCATAATGGCTGTGGAAGTCATCGGGAAAGCTGAGTATGGAACATGGAAGCACAAATCTGCAGCTGTGTGGTGCAGCAGCCTGTGTGCTGGGCCCCTGCACACCTGGGTTCCCTTCACATTGCTGCTGGGTATTTTATCATCTCGGGCAGATAACTTCTACTGCTGTCCCTCTGCCTTGCTGACTTGCTGGCCAGTCTGCAGGGTTCCAGGAAAGTTCCAAAATGTCACTGTAAACGACGATCCTGTGCCAGTGAATCTCTTCCAACTGTCCTCCCACTCCATCAGCCCACAGCCCTGAGCCCAGGTCTCCCTTCCACTGTGCCTGGTATCAAGCTGCTTCTCAGGCCTTGTACTCCAGGACTGAGCTCTCTCCTCCCCTTTTACCTCTGGGCATTTTCTCCTGTACCTGTTTCTCTCAGTCCACGTTGGCAAGAGGCTAAAGCCTAGAGGCAGGACTTATCTGAATCAGACTAGGGCTCCACCACCAGCCCTTGTGGCATGGCAGATTTTCCCCTATTTCGTGATCTGTCTTTCTGTAGGTAAAGAGTGGTGTCATCAGTGTTCTCTCCTGACTCCAGACCTATTCCACTGGTGACAGATTTTAAAAGCTATATTTCCAAATCTCTGGATTGCTTCTAGGAGCCTTTATTTTTAAGAAAATGCTGTTCAGTTTGATTTCCCTCCTCCAGTTACACTGAGTCTTTTTGCTCATGCTTTTCTCAAATTTTCTTTCTGGTGTATGTATTTTAAATGTACCTTTTTTGAATGTGACAGTTGGACAGTTGCCCTGTGTAATTAGAATCAGACTCTGGAAAGGGATTTTAGGATATAGTTTCATATTTCATATTATATTAAAGAATGTGCTTTGATAGCACAGTGCTTAACAGAAAGCCTACTGGGAGCATTTGGACCTTGCAAGTGGATATGCATGGACAGGCACCAGTGCCCCCATGTAGCCAGTTTCAACACTGGAGTTTATGTACCCTCTTTTGTAAAGGATGCACACAACTTTGGGGTTTTATTTTTGGTTCGTTGTTTTGTTGTTGTTTGTTTGTTTTGGGTTTGTGTTTTTTAAAAAGAAATTGTTTTTATTTTGAGTTAAAAGCTTTACTGAGCTTTAGCAGCAGGAGAAGTGGGAGAGGATTATGCAATGTGGCATGAAAGGCAAAAGGTTGCCTTTGCAGTTATAGTCAGGTGTGGAGAGTCAAAGGCTTGACATCGTGGTGCCTGATGAAGGGAAGAAGGAGGCTGTTTTAGGGAAAGCACAGGAGAGATGGCAGAGAAGGAGAAAATAAATGCAGCTGAAGCTGGAGGATTGACTTTTTCTGTAACTCAATCAACTGAAAGCTCAGCTGTTTCGGGATACCTCCTCTTCTCAGTCTCCTGGCCTGTCTGGAGATTTGCAAGTAAAATGTCAAAACCAGAATTTTTTAGAAACTTCAGTCTCATCTTGATGAGTGGATGTTAAAAAGAAGCAGCTCCTTGTGACCACCTTGGTTTTGGTGTGTCTGTGCACGACTGCATGGTGGCCACTAATAGCCCTGTAAGGGGTATTTTCAGAAATTTGTCCTCTTGTAACAGGATTAGTTCTGCTTCATTAATGCAGAAACAGGGTCTGGCATCTAAGGAGGAGAAACTTACTGTTCCTTGATCCTTCAGGAATCTTCAGTGATACTGTCAAACTGAATCTTCATGATGTCCCATACCATCTGGTAGTTGCTGTATGAATTAGTTGATTAGCCAGAGTCTGTTACCAAACTGAATTCATGTTCCCTTTGCTCTTTGAAGGACTGTAGTTGTGCTGTGCATGGAACTGTGACAGTGAGTTCTTTCTCATGACGAGTCATACTCGAGGAGTATGTGCTTGAGACATGCATACTCTGCTGTCTCTGGAAGAGGCTGTGTCAAGATGAGTGAGTGTGAAAATTCTCTCTCACTGCTCTTCTGGGAAATTTGCTTTCAGTAGGGGACTTAAAACTCACTGCTGTGCATCTCTTAGAAAGGGGTAGTTGAAGATAGGGTGTTGGGGTGAGGTAGAAATAAATTTCCATTTTATTTCCTTGTTAAGTCAGCTGAATTTGACACGAGGAGCTCTGAAAAATCAAGCTGATATGATGAATGTTTGAGTGCTAGTGTTAGCTCTGTGAATGTTCTAAATGTAACAGGTAGTGCACAAAAATGAGAAGTCGTTGCCTTGGTCCAAAGCATAAATTAGAAGGACAGCATCTTCAAGACAAGAGTGTGTCCAGAGAGAACAGTAGTGTAGAATGACTTTTTTCCCACATTTGAAAACAGAAATTATTTTTACTTTAAGGAAGGAGGATAAGGTAGGAGTAGTCATCTTCAGATGCAGAAATGGAAAGAATTTCCAGTGTAGTGATGTTTCTCTAATTTGTGACTGGTCAAGTTTGACAAAGACTTGATGGGGATGAGAGGAGGATAGAAGTATTCTGCATAAATTCCAGGTTGTTTTCCCCAAGAAATCAAAATGGCCAAGCAAAGATTGCTATCCCCAGAATAGCGACTGTTTGTTTGCTACAGAAACTTAAAAGGAAAAAAAATTGGAACCTGCTGCTACCCCAAGTGATTTTTTTTCTTGTTTGTTTTCCAGACAGGCAGCAGCCAGCACTTGCTTGCTAAAAGAAAGTGCATCAGGCCTGTATGTAACAGCTCCACTTGAGAAGTGTGTGTTAAGAGTGATTCAGCTTCTAAAGTGTGTCATTCTTTGAAACAAATTTGAGTGGGAAACTGAGGATAGAAAGGGGAATCGTTCCTTGCCCAGTGTCAGTCAAGGTTCTATGATGCAAGAGAGAATATTTGGCAGTAATTCTCTGTTACTCAGTTTCTGAGTGCTAGTGGGAACTCTTCCAAAACAAATCTAGTCCAATAGTCTAAATGCCTTATTTTCTAGTTTGCTTTCTGTGTGGTTGCTTTTGAACTAGAGTTAATGAATTTCCTACTTCTGTCACAACAGACTTATTTAGAAGAAGACCAAAGAGTTCTAAAGTTTTCTGCAACAAGACACTGCTACTCCCTGATTTGTACGGCCCTGTTCACTTGAGTGAATGGTCAAGATAAAAGGAAGTTGTTGGAAGGTTCTTGCCTATTTTCCTGGGCTAAGTAATGTTAAATACATTTGAATTTAATTAAAAATGCTGATAGGAATCCTGGCTTGGACCTCTTTGGAGGAGTAGACTTTGCTGTAAACAGGATAGATGAAAGGAAGAGATCAAATAGAGGAGGTGACCAGTTACAGCTGTCTCTGGAACAAAGAGCTGGGTTGGGCTCAGTGCAGGAAAGCCTCATCCTGTGTCAGCCACATCTGTCCTTTACAGCAATGTGTTCAAAAGTCATGGAAGAAAAGGTTGGATATATTGGCTTTCCTATACGTGTTTTAGTGGAGACTGTAGAGTTGTTATGTAGCTGTTTTCACACTCTGAGAATTAATTCTTTTTTTTCCTAAGTGCTGTAAAGAAAGAAATACTAGGTTTGCTGAAGATGCAAAAATGATGACAATGGTGAAAACTCCTCAAGCAGTTGGTCTTGCAGAGTAATTGGAGGTGATGGAAAGCATCTTGGCACAGAGAAAGAAAGTGGTTTTAAGAGAAGGTGGAAAGTTGAGGTAAAAGCTTTTAATTATGTTCAATGCACAGGCATAGTCTAGGCCTATACACTTCCCTCAATTCTCAGTTAATTTGATGTCAATATAAGGCTTGTACAGCAACGGGAATTGATTTTTCAATGTCTTGTTTATCCAAAACTCTTTCCATTATAATTATTTGTACACTGTGTCTTCTTACATTCAAACATGACTTTAAGAAAATATAGTCTCCTTGAGGACCAGCACAGTTGCTATTATTTCTAAACCTGTTTTTTTTCTAACCCTCTTGTAGCATCTTGTCTTTTCTTCAAACAGTAACTCCCATTTCATTTTTCATCTCCTTCCTCAGTGTAAGTTGTACCAGCTAAAGTAGTTCTCAGTAGAACATTTTGTGCTGATGCTTTAATGTCATCACCAAACTTTATATTGTTTATACTGTCATGAATTGAAAGGCATTGGTCATGGGGAGGCATGCTGCTTGGGAGCATTTTCAGATTGAAGGCTTTTTAGGCTGTTCCAAAAGTGAAAGCTGTATCAGCTAATCTTGAAAATACAAATTATATAAATCTCACATTTGGAACAACTCAAAGCTTGTTAAATGTGGTTTTACATTTTGCAGTGCCTAGGTATGTCATAAAGGTCAGAAACGTGTCATGTGGTCTGGACCTAGCTCCTGGGTAAAGTGATTCTAGTCTGTTGAAATTTCACTGGATTCAAGATCATCAGAATTGAACTGTCTGACACATCCTGGTATAATGTCCTAGCCATTAGGCTCTTTGCTTTTGTAGGGTCAGGGCACTGCATGCTGAAGTGTTCCATTTCCTCTCCCCCAACCACTTTTAACAGTCTCTTTTATATCAGTAAAATGATTTTCCCCCTCTCTTTTTTCTTTTCTATTTATTAAATAATCTTGTTTTCATATTATCTCAAGCCAAGGGCTCAAATGTAATATCTGTACATTAAATATGAGTGAACTACTTCTAAGTGTTCCTGCTTCACTGAAATACCTTCAATCTAGATTGTAAGAACAGTGTGAGGGTCCCTTAGGAATTTCAGCAGCTATTTGACCATGCAACTGATGTTAGAGGGAAGGACAAGAAAATACCCTCCCACAGAGGGTGCAGATGACTGGCTAGAAGATAAGAGATGATACATGGTGTTGGCCCCAACACATGTTTGTTTTTACTTTTAATTTGTCATATAAAGTATTTAGGGGGTTTTTGACATGAAGCATAACATGCTAATGACACCATACCTGCTATGGAGAGTTTGTGAGAAGATGTCAGTATGATGACCACATTCTGAAGTAGTGATTTCTGCAAAGTGCTAAATGAATTCACATTGCTCTTACAATACTGGAGGATCTATCTTCTGTCATTTGGTACACAGGAGGCCACTTTCAGCTACCAGTGGCTTTAACAGAAGGATGAGCAGGCCCCAGCTATATTACAGACCTGTTTCCATAGGTTCAGTTTACTTTTCTGCTTTTGTTATGTGTCCCCCTGAAACCTGTGTTATTTTGTCTTGTGAACATGCTGGGAGGCTGTACCTCTCCTGACAGTGCAGCTTTTGTCTGGAGTATTGACCTTCCTACAAATTTGTTAGTGGATAGCATGGCCTCCATGATTAGTTTTTGTGTGTCCTCCTTCCCAGCCCCTTCAGAGCCATGTATAGATGATTCAGCTATTTTCTTGTTGCTGGGAGCAATTTGGTTTTGATGTAAAATAAAGGTGAGAATTTTACTACTTCTCAACTTACTTTTTTTCTTTTTAGGGAAAGAAGTATGCTACAGGTGTAACTTGTTATAGCCCCCATCCCTTTGGACTATTCCTTACTCTGAGGTCCTCAGCTTTTCCTTGTCATGGAGTGCCTGCTGAACACCTGGGTGCTTGTTACTTGCTGTTAGGCAGTGATCCCCCTGTTGTGGGACTGTCACACCAAAAGGCCTTGTTCAGTGCTAATAACCATAGGAGCCCTTGAGAAGAGAAGTCTTGCTTTCTTTCACTGTCACTCAACTAGATTTTTATATTAGTAAAAAAATTTAGCGGAAAGGGCTGAGGGAGCTGATGTGAAGATACCTGTAGCTCTGAGTGTTTGGTGTTCTGTTGTAGCACATCTCCATTTTCAGAGACCACTGCTTTCTGGCTGAGGTATAAAGCTCCAAAGTATTAGTTCATGCAGCTGGCTGCTACAGGGACAGCACATTTGCAGGATCACAATACAAGTAATTTTCCCTTCCCAGACCTTACAAATCACATTTTTCATGTAACCGTTTGGATCTCATTTCTATCCCTACTGAAGAGTCTTAGTTTAACAGGAAGAGCTTCCACATACATATTGGTCATCTTTGATCATCTTTGTTTCCTTTCACTGAACATTTTCAGTTCTACTCTAGTGGAAGGTATTAAATGTAGGATAGTGATGACCCCTGGTTTAGCCTCTACCCCTTTCCAAATTATCCTGAGCACTCTGTGTACTTCTGTGGGTAAAGTTTCTTCTCTGCTACTGAGCAAGAGCTGGGAACTCTATGAAACTGTTCATTCTAACATGGAGATCTTTCTCCTGGTTGGTGGTAATCTCTTTGGGGTCCACCACTGCATGTGTGAGGTTGGAGTTGGGTTCCCTCCATGAGCTCCATTTCACTTGCCATTTTGTTATCCAGTCATTTAGTCTGTAGATGCTTATAGTTTCCCTTGCTGCTACTTTCACATTCTTTATGCTTAGCTGATGCACTGTGAACTCATCAGTGAAAACACATAATAAATAATAACATGACAAGAAAATCTACAAGTCTTCTATCTGGAGTGTAGTATGTTATGGATATTGGTCTTCAGTCATTGCTTATAACAGATGAAATGTAATTTGGTGTAATTCAATGTAGAGGTTCTTCTGGCGTGATGAATGAGGGACATACCAATGTCTTCTCACCAGGATGTCCAGATGGAGTTTCCTGTGCACACGGTAACACATGCATTTTGTGTATGTTTGAATATACCTTATTTTCTCGTGTACTTTAAGATGTATTTTATAGCTATTTGAATACACCTTATTTCTACATAAGAGTTTTTTTTATGTTTCAGAATTGTTTTGTACCTGTGAAAAATGGGCAGAAACATTGCTCTATGTCAGCAGTGCTATCCAAGTGCCAACTTCATTTCAGTGGAACACCTGGATTTCCTACATGTTCTTATTACCTGGAAGAGTAATTTAATAGGTTTTTATGAGTAAAGGCAAATGTTTACAAAAACTTCTGCTTACCAAATCAGCTTTTCTCTTCCTGCTGCAACTCAGGTGTAGTGTGTTTGCTGAGACCTCTTTTGCTGGATGTTGTTCCAAGTATTCGACAGACTACTGCCTTGGCTCTTGGGAGACTTGCTGATTATGACATGGACCTGGCAGAGGCAGTCGTGAAGGCAGGCATTCTTCCACAGCTCATATGTGCATTGCCTGAGGAGAATGTAAGGCATGATTGTTCTTTTAAGTAATATTTTTTTAAACTGTTAAACAGAAAGGAAAATCTTTCTGTGTCAGCATCTGCTATTATTCTAATAGGACATTAAATGTGCTGAAGTCAGAGCAGCATGGATGTTTGAACCCTTGAGAGATCACTGTGTACTGTATCCCTAAGTCTGACTTCAAATAAGCTTGACTTTAAAATATCATATTACCGTTCAATGCACTCTAGGAAATACATTCATTGCACGGTAACGTTTTTAAAATGTTGAGTGATGCTTTGTAAAAGGCTCCTTTTCAAGAAGGAGACAGTTTGGAAGCTGTGGTGATAATTGACTAGGTTTTGTTGATAATACCAGACACTTGTAAAATATATATAAAAAACCTGAACTTCTGTAATGAAATACCTAATATCTCCAAACATAGGCTTTTGGAAATCTGTAGCATGAGAAATAACAACCCTCTGACACAGGAAAATATACTGAAAGGTTTTCATCTTCATATTTATCAAAACCAAACAAAGTACAGTCACAAGTGCAATGCAAATAAATCTGTTGGTTTCTTTCACTCCCTTCCTCACATTTTTCTTCAAGCTCTGTGTCTCTTTCAGCTTTGATTTTTCCAATGATGCTAACCTAGATTAACAGAAATACTTTCAACTAAGGTTCTTAACGGCTGGAAACTGACAGCTGAAGGGTTAAGTGTGCTGATATCACAACCATACTCATGTTGCAGCTTTGATTTAGGAAAAGTGGGTTTTCAATGGAAATATAGTTTGGAAAACTATATATTTTAATTTTCAATCTTTTGAGGAAAACACAGATGTAAATGTACTAATTGCATACTTTTTGTACATATAGAATCATTGCCTATACAATTAAAATTGAAAAAGAAAAAGCTAAAGAAAAACTTTGGCAAGATACTGGTATAGTATGAAAAGAAAGTAAAGATTTTAATTAGTCAAGGTTATAAGCATTTTGGTTATTTTATTTCTATTTTTAAAGGAAGACATGGAACAAAACTCTACCCTCTGTTGGTTTGGAAACTACCCCGTGCTACAACTTGAAACCCTCACTAAATTAGCTCGAGTACCCTGAGATAGCTGTAATTAGGGGAAGCAGCAGCAAGACTTGTGTGATGTCATGGAAAGCCTACTTTGCCTTGGTGACTGAGGGCAAGTGAAGGAAACTCATCCAGTTCATGCAGAGTTTGGCAAGCAGACAGTTTGTCACTTCCCACAGGCAAAAAAACCTTTTCCATTCCACTCACTCTTAGTGTATCAGCATCTATACTTAGGGATTAGATTCTTTGAGCACACAGTGAATACTGTTTCTGCTGATTTATGGGGAACAGTCAGAGGGTAACATCCCAGATCAATGTTTTATCAATTAAACGGTGCAAACCTCAGTTTTACAGTGTGTTCTGACTGTGCCTGTGAATATGGCTTGTTTGTAAATAATGTGTTTTGAATAATGAAAACAAAGAAGTGTTTTTCTTTGCCAGGAGCATAATTACTTAACAGAAACAACATACCCATATTTGTACAGACATAGACTTATGTAAACAACTATGGCTCCATCGAGTTCAGCAAAACTTACAGTAGCTTCCATTATGTAGGGATTTGACCATTTGTCTGTAGTGTTTCCCTTAACTTCTGTTCCCTCTAAATGAGGTTTCATGCTTTGCTTGTAAATTATTTTTAATGTACCTGCTTGTAGGCCTTAACTTAGAAGACTGGATTTTTGACTTTAAGGAATTATATCAGTACTGATAAACTAAGGAAGGTAAGGGCATGTGTTGGAAGATGACTGTGCTTGTTAATCAGTAGCATGCTCTCTGATGTGGTTTTAGCCAATGCCAGCCATCAAACTACTCAACAATGCTTGGACGTGGTTTAAGGCACAAGGCAGGGACAGTTTCCAGTAGAACAGATGAGGCCATTGTTCTTTGAGGAAAGAATTTAGGTGGATGGGTGTGTTATGCTGTGTCACCTTCCTTTAGGGCCAGGGTACATTTTACTTCCAGGGGGGCCATTGCAGGTACTGCTCTGTTGCCATATTTTAGTGCTTTAGATCAGACTTTTGAAGGTGTTTGGGTACCTTACAGGATGCACAGAAGCACTCACATGGTTCTTTGTTTTTCTGGACTTGATCCAGAGGGGATGTGGGCTTTGCATTGTTTAAATTTTGGGTACCTTGACAGTAGAACTAGCACTGTAAAGTACCAAGGCTCCCTGTGCAGAGCAGGGGAGAGTCAAGCGTCTTGGGATGAGATCAAAGCCAGCTGGCATACGGAGAGAGAGCCCTCTAGAGCTTGTCCATAGGGATGATCTGTCAGTACCCAGGCTGGAGGGCATACTCCGGGTATGTAGACGCAGCAGCAGGTTATTTGTGTCCCCATGAATCTTGTCCTTCATGAGGGAGGGGAACTGTCTTTGTCACAACATGGTTTTCTCTGGCCAGAGTACTTTAACTGGGCTCTGGATTTTGAAAATGTAAGGCAGTAGAAGAAACTTAATCTTCAGCTTCCATAGCCTAATGGCAGTTATAAAACTGCAGGAGGAGACTGAAATGTGACTTTTTGCGGGAGGACTTCACTGTGCTTTTAGAAGAAATCACTGCTGCAGTTTACGTGGGAACTCCATGATGTGTGCAGTGTCGTGTGTTATATATACATGCTGAAAACATGTATTTGATCCAGCACTGAGGGAGATGGGTAGAATTGAGACAAGAACTTAGACTTCGCTTGCTCTTATGACAAAAGGGCCAAAGTGCTTAGTCCTGTTCAAAGTGAGCTTTTTCTGGACACATGCAGGAGTAAAATTGCAGGCTGCTTGGTCAAAATGGAGGGTTATTCAGTATTGGGTGTTGGTGGGATGGGTTTTCAGTATCCTAGCTGTGGGTGTTAGGCAGTATTTAGGCATTTCAGGATTCAGATCCTGAACTCTTTTATTGTATCTAATTCTCTCTGTCTCAGTTTCCTGTTTGCAAATGTAAGTAGTGTTTTCTCATAGAGATGTTGTGAGGGTATCTATATTAGAAAGTGTAAAACCTTGCAAGTGTTACAGGTGGATAGAATTATTTTAGGAGCTTGCCCTGCATAACCTGTGTAATCTGGTTAAATATGTTGTTGTTTTTGCAGCTCTTGTTGTTGACTACTCACTTAAACAGACTTACCTAGACTACTGTCTTTTCCCCTCTTAGCTCTCTCGTTTTTTCTGTTTATTTATGCACCTACTGCAGATTTTATATAATGAGCTGTCCCAAAGAACTGTAGCTTCACTGTTTTTGTGATGTCTAGTGGTCCTGATTTGGATCTGTATAAGATATCGCTTCTACTAAAAAAGTCAAATTTAGGCATGTCTGTACTATATTATGCTTTGAACTTCTTAATGTTAGTGAATGTTTGTTTGTTTCTGATTTGTCTAGCGTTACTACAAGAAAACAGCTGCATTTGTGCTAAGAGCAATTGCTAAACATTCTCCACAGCTAGCTCAGGCAATAGTTCAATGTGGAGCATTGGAAATGCTGGTGATTTGCTTGGAAGATTTTGACCCTGGAGTCAAAGAAGGTGCATCTTGGGCATTTGGGTATATTGCCCGACACAATCCAGGTAACAAGTTTCACTTGTGTTATCTTTGAGCTTAATGTTATGTGATAATTATAATAAATTGCATTATTTTGGTAAATAGAACAAGATGCTTTTTCTTCTCTACTGTTACAAAGTTTTACATTTGGGATAAAGCCCTAGTGTAACTGTACCATTCCAACAATGCTGTACCTTTTTGTTGGAAACTGGCATACCTGACACCAGCAGTGCCCAGTTATGAGAGGTGCTCTAAGAGGAGATTGGGAGTTGGGCCTGTGGCCTGGAAAGGACACTCTGCTTTATTCCTCTTCATGAAGAGATTTCTGAATCTTTATATATTGTGTGTTACTGCAGAACCAAATTTCTTTTGCTTGACATTAGTTCTTGTTTTATATACACAGTTGATTGGAGAAGCAAGTTTCATTCAGCTTACAGCAGTGTCTGCAGGATAAATAGGCCAAATTTATTGCACTGACTATGTTATCATTAGCCAGTGGACCACACTACTCTCTGAGAGTCAGGAATAGATCCTAGGAATCCAATACTGTGCAGTTCACTGCTGTCTCACAGGCAGTTGTATAACTCACTGGTGGTGTCATGTTCCTATTTAAAAGCTGATCCACGTGGTTGATAGTTCTTTTACCAGCTATTTATATAGTTCAAGTAAAAGTTTAGACTGTGAATGAAAGTACTGAGGGAAGAAACTGCTAGCTGGAAGGGGTGGGAGAAATGGTTAGCGTTCATATTGTTTAAACTAATTTTAGGATCATAACATTAACTCATGGTTTTATATTTGGTTTTGGCTCTAAAATGTACATAGACTGATTTTGGAAGTGGTTTTCTTTGTTTTTTAATCAATACAGAGTGTTGGACTGCAGAAGGCATGGGGGATTCCCTCTTCCCACTTAGAGGGTTAGCTTTCTGGGACAGTCTCCAAAGTTGTTAGCACCTTTCTAACAGACTGCATTTTCTGGGGAACAAATTAATTCTTGGGAGACCTCTCTGGTAAAGATCTTTTATCTTTTGGTCATCAGGATTGAATTCCACCCTTGGTGGAAAAGAATTGTTCGTTCCATCTGAAAGATATTTATCTAAATATCAAAAGCATTCATTTGTATAAATCTGTGTAGTGTGTGTGTGTGTGTTACTCTTAACATAAACATTTCTGCAGTTTTGTTATGTCAGAAAATCAATATTGACTCACTTCAATTGCCCTTCATGCTATTCACTGCATGAATGCTGACTGAGCTTTAGGGTGATCCAGTTCACTCTGTAACAGCATTGTCTGCGAAGATGGAGGTGCTGTGAGGGTATTGAAGACAACAAATTCCTTGTACAAATTTTTATTCCATGGTTATGAATAATTTATTTGCTGATGGTGAATGGGTGCATACCTTATGTCAATTTACAATGGCAATAAGAACAGCGTCCTCAGAAATTAAGTTGAAATTGTGAGTGCTACCAAGCTGCAAGCATGAGGATATAGACAGATCAGTAGATGTAATCAGTAAAAAAAACCCTGAATGCCAACAAAAACCCACCAAAAGATCCCTGAAAAAATTGCCTGGCTATAGCCAATTTAGGGGATTTACCTGCCTCTATAACACAGTCACAGTATGTCTCTAAAATGATTATTGAAAGTAGAGGAGTTATACTGTGCATGGTATGATTCTTACACTGCTACAAGCATGCCTTTGCAACAGGATATTGTTGGAGATGGGATACAGAGATAGAGAAATGGGATACAGTGACTTTTTCTTATCAATTTTTACTGTTTACTGTTCATGAAACTCTGGATTAGACTGACGTGCTCCTGTTGATCAAATTTGGCAGTTATGATTTTCTGTCACTGACTGTCTGTGGACACGTAATGCAGCTTTAACTTTAAAAATAGAGCTGGGTGCAAAATGGTTTCCCCCAGCCACAAAAGGTTTTTCAGTTTCAAAAATTGTTACAGTTCTAAACTGGGACAGTATTAAGACAAGACTTTTTCTCTCTCCTGAAAAGACTGGGGAGTAGGGAGATTTGTTTGCCCCTGCAAGAAAAGTTCAATAATTAGGGCATATCTCTGGGGTTAAAGTCCTGATCTGTTTTAGGCAGGATGTGAACCTCTGTGGGTGCAATCAAAGGCTCTCAGCATTCACTGATAACTGCAATGGTGAGGGTCTCTCTCTCTGCTTTTAATCAGAAATGCATCCATGACCTAGTAAAGCTATTGTCTAAGAACTGCAGTTTATGTTCCCCTGAAAAGGCTTCAATTTTGAGAAATCTATGCTTTTTTTTTTTCCCTCTGATGAAAACATTCTCTGGTTAGCAAGTTCTGTACTGACTTCATATAAAAATCTCTTAAAATGCAATTCTTATGTGAACAGATATCTCCAGAAGGCCTGTGAGATTTTAGGTCAAGACAAATGTCTCATGAGGTCTCAAGACACTAGAAATCTTGCCAGGTCAGATTCCAAAATTTAGGAACTGCTCTTGCAGTTCTGTTCTTTCCCTTTGAGCTGAATTTCAGATACTGATCTTACTCCAAAGTGTACAAATCAATGTGCTGTGATTTTGTCATTCATTATTTCTACTATTTGTGTTTAGACAGAAATGTGGGGTGATTCAAATACCATAAATACCACTGGGTCCATGAAAAATATTTTATAGCATTTTACTTATACCATATTCAGTTACTTTTAAAGTGCAAAATTCTTTTCTTTGAAGTATGTAAATAATTTGGCTTTCCATTTTCTTAGTCTACATTAAAGGTGTAACTTATTGATTGTCTCATACCTGCTTCAGTATACTGTAAATTGGTAGGAAAAGAAAAATAAACAATGCCATTTATACTGAAGCATATTGCTAAGAGCAGAGTTTTGCTCATATTCTGTCATACAGTGGATCATAGCTCAGCTTGGAAGGGACCTTGGGAGATCTCCAATCCAGCTTCCTGCTCAAAGCAGCGTCAGCTACTAGAACAGGTTCCTCAGCTCTTCAGTGATTTGAGTCTAACCTCCATCCTCATGATGAAAGGTTTTCCCACTGGTTCCAGTGGAGCCTTTAGTACTGTGGTTGTAGTTGCCTGCATAAACCTCTGATTTTGAAGTGCAACCTTTGGGCTACTTGTGGGAATTAGAGTCTTTCTATGTGGCCATAACATGATCACACAGTCCTCAGAAAAATACAGTATTGGTGGTTGTTTTGGTCAAAACCTGTTGTTTCCTGTGGATGCACCTGCTGCCACAGCAAGTCTGTTTGAGAACTCTGGTCTGAACTGAAACTTGCATTTCCTTCCAAATAGAGGTCTTGCTGCTGCTCTACTATGTGGATATAATATTGTATATTGTCAATACAATATTGAGCTGATTTTTTTTCTCTGGCTACAACCTGCATGTTCACTTTCTCACCTTCATCTTTTTTCCGTCATCTGTTTTTTTTTAATCCATACTATTATTGCCAATGTGTTAATGTTAGTGGGGTTTTTTTTAATACCTTAAACTAGTTTAGAATAATCCTGTAAGACTTCCCATTGTTTTCAGTGGGTATGTAGGTAGGATCTAGACTCCACTTTGTTGGCTTTCCACTCTTCCTGATCACGTAAACTCATGACGAGGCTTCAACTTAGAATTAATTTCTTCATCCCTGATGAGTACCTTTGTATTAACACAAACCAGCACAACTCTAGTACAACTTCCAGTTGAACTGGTGGTCTCAGAGTCCAAAATCTGTCTTTATTAGTCTTTCTTCTACATTCGAGTCTTGTCTGCAGTATCTCCACTTGCTAAAATCTTCCTCATGTAAAGCTGGGTGAAAGCAATTAATTTATGGTCAGTTTTGAGCCATAGCTCTCTTGTCTCTGAACATATGGAGTTAAGTTTCCTACTTCCACTCACGTAGGGAGAAGTTCAACTTTACCGTCATGTACTCGGACAAGTTCCTTGAGTTGTACCCCAATGTGACTTCCAAGCCTGTAGCTGTCATAACCTTCTGTGGAATTAAATGAGGTTCATACATTAGCTTTTCTCTGCTGTCATTCTCCTCTGCAGGTATGGGTCTTGTCTTTGCCCTTATAATACAGCCTTGGTATAGTATTTGGAAGAGTCTTTTTGTAAGTTATTCCAGTTCTTTTAATTTTTTCTGACTATTTGGTTTTAAGTTTTCTTCTTGACAGGTTTATTTTCTCCTCTAGCTCCTTCTTAGTCTTAATTTTTTTCCCATCTCTGTCTGTGTTTCTAGTTGGATGGCAAAGTTTCATGAATCCTTTGGTGTATAGTTGGCATTAAAGATGTTCTACCAATATCTAGGAAGATTAATTGAGCCTTTTCTTGCAGGAAAAAAAAAGAATTAAAATTTATAATAGAATCATTAATACTTAGAATTGTAATTCTTCGCTGAATTTTCAGGGAAGCACGATGGGAAGTACTGTATTTCCTTTCTTCCCTGTCTAAGATTTTCTGTTTTTCTGACAGTCCATTTACGACTTGTCTGTCTTGACACATGGTCCAGTGCTCCATGTGGTAAGTTATTAGCCATGAACCTTATAAACACCACTGGAAGAAAAACCATTTAATTACCCATGACCAACAGTAACCATCAGTATGTAAATGATATCAGACTTCTAACATCAAGAGCTCATCTACATTGAATCAGATTTAGTTTGCTCTTTTGAAATAACTTTTACAGTTGCTTTTGCATGCCTGAGTGTAGCTGTGACCTGTAAGTATTGCTCTTTCTCTCCCTGCTTGAACTTCATGATTTTAGCTCATAAGACATCAAAGAAGTCCATTCTTCTAGCACTGTGTCCCTCTTGACATCAGATTCTTGATGCTAGCATTTCCGAGCAGACTGTGGCCAATGGAGCTGCTTGGTCTGGAGTTCTGAGGCATGGTTGGATGGGTTAGTCTGGACTGTTGGTCAGTAGATCACCAAGTATTCCATTAGGTCAGTGTACAGCAGCAAAACATAATCTGAAGAAACTGAGCGTGGCTTTTTCCACAAAAAGCTGGCTGTAGCTTATACCACTTATATTGATTAGCTCATTTTCAGATTTGTTTTTACATGCATTTCAGGTACATTTCACTTCAAATTTGTAAAACTGAAGATGCAGCATCTGAGTTTTGTTGAAATCTTATGATCTGTGTGTATTTTGAGGATGCATGTGATACATTTTCAGTCAAATAGTTATTTGAAAAATGAACTTTGTAGAGTTAATTTTACAGATTCCCAGAATGTTCTGAATTGGAAGGGACCCACAAGGATCATCAAGTCCAGCTCTTAAATAAATGGCCCGTGCAGGGGTTGAACCCACAACTTTGCCATTATTGGCACCATGCTCTAGCTAACTAAGCTAATTTCAGGGTATTGTATTAGTTAAAAAATTACTGCTATCTTTAATGTTTTTGATGTAATATTTATATTTTCTTTAAAATATTGTATCATAAAATAACATACAGTGTAAATATTTGACTTATCACATGTATTGCAGTGTGTGGCTATAACTCACTAATTGAAAACAAATCTGGTCTGGAACATTATTTGGATATTAACAACGTAATGATGACATGACTTACAGATTTCATGAAAAACTATATTAGTCTATGTATATTTAATGAAGTATGCTGTATTTTTCTTAGTATGAAAATCTCTTTATGGATGGACTATAAATCAAAAGCTAAGTTAGAGTCTTGAAATACAACAGCCATATGTTGCCATGGTACTGTAAGTCAAGATAAATGTTAAAGATAATAATGGATATGCATAATAAGGTGTAGCAAAACTGAACGAAGAACCTAATAGATTATTGAATCTCCTATGGTTTTTACCACTTTTTCAACACTATTTTAAAATAGCACAGCTTGGTTATAATATAAATTTTGCTTCTGATATCCAGTAATTCTCATTTTAGGACTGTGATTAATGCTGCATACACAGAGAGAGCTAATGAATTTCTAATAGTGTAATTTTTGTCCATGTCAGCTAATCACATGCTCAGATTTTTTTTTTTTTTTTGTTTAAGGGGCAGTTAGTTAGGGATATTGTGCTAATCTCAGACACACAATATCACTGATGATATTTCTCATTTGTCTAATTGTGTATGATAGCATTTTCTTGTCGTTAAGGTATAAATTCTGTCTCATCCTGTGTATGGTAGCAAAGACTAGTTTTGATCAGCAAGTTCCATTTTTCCAATCTTTTATGTAAGATAAATCTTTTATGTATGTTTTTTCTATTTTTGTTTTTGGCATTTGATCTATGCTAGTATCTGCTTATCATTTAAAGAGGGTAAAATGCTCTCTAATTAGCTGGTTGGTAAAATTTTGGTACTTTGGCTTTCTATGTTGTTGTTAGCCATGCATAAAATGCTTTCCTATTGATCAGTGTAGAATAGCCAGGGTTTAAACAGCTGACATCTGCTTACTTTAAAAAAGGAAAAAGAAAACAGAATAACAAACCATTTCAGCCTAATCTACCTCAAATGTGTGCATGTAAATGGGGGTCCATCTATTGACCTGCATTCTTTTCAGTTGTGGATTGGTCCACACGGTTTATGAAACCAGGAGGGCTGATTTGAAATGCAGATGTCGAGACAGTGAACTACACCCTCCCCTTTTTCCTTTGCTGTATCTGTCAGGGTGAAAAATGGCTTGCACAAGGGTCAGTCACCCATACTCACTTAATTACTTTCCTTGGACCTACAGAACTGTCACAAGCTGTGGTGGATGCAGGCGCTGTTCCTCTTTTAGTGCTCTGTATCCAGGAGCCAGAAATTGCTTTGAAAAGGATTGCTGCTTCAACTCTCAGTGATATTTCAAAGCATTCTCCAGAGTTAGCTCAGACAGTAGTGGATGCAGGAGCTATCGCTCACTTAGCTCAGATGATCCCGAACCCTGATGCTAAACTGAAGGTACATTTAATTTTTTTTTAAATTTCCATTATACCAGTCATTACTTGAGATTGAATCAAAGACACGGATGAGCGTATTTATTTAGAAGCTCTGGGTTTGGGTGTTAACAAAATGTAACTATGTAGTTAGTGACAAAGAGTTCTGAACATATTTACAAATTTAGCTGCTGGATATAAACTGCAGCTCTGTGAGGAACAGCTAAACTAATCTTTAAAGTGAATAGTATGGGGGTTTTAAAGAAATACACAGTATATGAAGAATACAACAGATACTTTTAATAGATAAAATTGGCACATTTCAGTTACAAAAAAGGTTTTGCATACTAAAGATTATACGATAAGCCAGTTAATAGTGAACTATTGTATTTTAGACTGTACTATCTAATGTGAATAGCTGTTGTCAAAGGTTTAATCACTAGCGTTTGACAAAAAATTGTTTATTATAAATTTTCTGTCTTGCTTTAACAAACAGAAGACAACATAAAAATGCCACAAAAATTTCTTAATAGAAGATCTGACCGACCAAATTTATGCAAATAAAAATACTTTCTATAGATTTTACTGAATTTTAAATTACAGTTTTAAATTGCGTGTATATATATTTTCTTTTTTAATACATACAAGCTTGAATGGGATAAAACAAAAGAGAAACTTTTATTCAGGAACGAGCAAATCTTCCGTGCCATTATATTTCTGCATGAATTGACTCAGTGAATTGTGAAATAGCTGTAATTGTTTTCCCTATCCTTCTTTGTTTTCCTTGATGCAATAGATTTTTGTGTGCAGGGGGAGTGTGTGTTGTGGGATGTTTGTATACTATTGATTTTATAACAATTTTTATTTACTAGCGTCAGGTGCTGTCAGCTCTAAGCCAAATAGCAAAGCATTCAGTGGAACTTGCAGAGTTGGTGGTTGAAGCAGAAATTTTCCCAGTTGTGCTCACATGCCTGAAGGACTCAGATGAATATGTCAAGAAAAATGGTGCAACTTTAATTAGAGAGATAGCAAAGCATACGCCTGAGGTAAAACCTTGAAAATGCAAATACAAGGTCATATCATTAGATTTTACACTTTAAATAAAATACAGGATTATTCTGTAATTTGCTTTTCGAAAGGGAGGGCAAATAGCTGTTTGGCATGTTCTTTGGAAAATATGGAAATGCTTGCTGATATTATGAGATGTGTATTGAATATGAATTGGGTGAGGAAACTGGGAATCATAAAATGTATGCCTAGCTACTTCATTCTATGAGATATCAGCACAGAGAGGGAGTTCTTGGCTGACAGTACTGTCAGTCCTAGATATTAAAAATATTATGAGAAAAGCCTCACAGAAGTCATGATACCAGTGGATAAATTGCAAGATCATCCTTTAACAATAATAGATGGTGTGTGTCTTCTTAAAAATCTTCAGGGGTGCTGGGATCACATTTTAATTATTTTTCCACTGACAGCAGAGGTCAAAAATTGTCTTATTTATTATTAACCTGATGGTAACTTGAGTTTGTAATTTGAGTTTGAACATTTAGAGTGTTTTTGCCCATAGGAGGGTGGGAATGTTTGGCAAAGTCAATACAAAATAAATAGGAAAACCATATGATTATAACTATGTTAATCTGCCAGACCACAGAGATAATTAAAAGGCTCTAAATACGACTTTGGAATGAAATATAAGCCACGTATTTGTGGAACACACTAATGCTGAGCATAGTCATTTCAAAATCATGATACTAACTTAACAACTGAATAGTGTTTAAACATGAATGTTGTGCAGTTTTTTCAGCCTGCCACTCTTTAAGCTGGTGATAAAAGTTTACAGTCTTGGCACATTTCCTGCTTTCTCTCTGTACCTCATGGGCAGTGCAACTTCACTTCCTCAAAACAGTGAAGAAATTATCATTATCAAAGGGGGCCCTAGAGTCAGAAGCCAAAACTCAGAGACCAAACTCAGGACTGCAGGTAGAGTCAGAAGAGCTGCTAGCACCACACCCTCCGTGCAAGAGGAACTGGCCATGCTAGCAGCTCCCCGAAGGAGCAGTAGGAAGGATCTTGGTGACTCCCAATGGGAAGTCACAGTCCGTGTCTGACTTCAGAGTGACAGAGATGACTGTCCCTCTCTGGGCAACTCTATTCAAGCAACACATGTTGCAGCAGAGACAGGCTGGCAAATGATATTTCTAGAGGACTTGGCTGTGTCATTTGAGACTCATGGCTTTTCAATCTCAGCTCTCTTATCTGCATATGCACTAAAATTCACATGAAGGTCAGCATCAGAGGGACTTAGAGCGAGCGCTGAGGGACATGGCAGGAGCTCTGCCCATCCAGGTGCACATGGCTGTGTCCAGACGTAGGACTTGGTTGCCACTGGCTGTAATTCACATGTAATCATGTGGACAGATTTTCCTAAGTAATAACTGAAAATTTCATCTGACTGTTCCATGAAGAAAACAATCTCCTTTCAAAGGCTCTAAGACAAAGGTGGATTTCATATTTATAGAAATCAACTGGATTGAGAATTCACATGCCTCAGTTTTGTTCATTTAATTTTGACTTTTAAGAACATGTTCCTTTTGCTTTGGAATCTATAGGGAGAATGGGATATACCCAAAAATGTGGAAGAAAATAATAATAATACTACTAAGAAATAATTTCAATGCATTATTGATATTATACATATTCTACTGCTGTCCTTCAACTGATGTGAGAAGTTTCCTTTTGGAAAAACCCCATGTTGCATAGTTTATAAGCTCGGCTGTGTAATTTGGCATTCTGGGGCAGACTCCATTGCTCATCAGGCGTGTTCCCTGGACACTTCCCTCAGAGCATGCTAACGTGGCAGAGTGGTGCAGCCCAAGTCGGTTTTGCACATCCAGAATAGTTGTCCTAGGCTTCATGCCTCAGTGTGAGGATCCACAAAAGATTTTATACCACAGAGGTAATTTAGAATGCAGGTGAGAGGAGGAATGGGCCTTTTCCTCTGTCACTGCACAGAACATAGGATGCTAGTTTGGGAATGAGGGGGCACTAGGATGAAACAGTATCTGGCTCAGTAGGTGCATCTTCAAGATCATTCATGTGATTGGCTGTCATTTGCACATTTCTCTGGCGTGATGATGGATTGAGAATATGTCATTCCATGCTATACAGAATCAAGAATTCAGAACCCTGATTTCCTTGCAGTAAAGTCATTCAAAAACACAGTAGCAAATTAGCTTCATTCCTGAAAACTTTATGCTGCACTAAGTTCCCAACAGTCTGTATGATACATTGCTCTTATTCTATCTTTATTTTGTAAATCAGCAGCAATACATTAAATGACTTCTCTGATGCAGTACTTTATGCCTGCTGATACTTCACAGTATCTAATCTCTTCTGTTTATCTTTTCAGCTTTCACAGCTTGTAGTAAATTCAGGCGGAGTTGCTGCTGTGATTGATTGTATTGGCAGCTGCAGAGGGACTGTCAGACTGCCTGGCATCATGACACTTGGTTATGTGGCGGCTCAGTCGGAGAACCTGTCAATGGCAGTGATTGTCTCCAAGGTTAGCTATCACTTGGTTGTCTTCCTATGGTTCTTCAGCAGTATTCTTTGGTACAGATACAAATTAACATAGGCAGAGAAGGTATTTTGTGACAGGATTATATACTTGCTCTTGATGAATGCACTTTCTCCTCATATTGCTGCTTGCTATGACTGAAATTATGTGGTAACCTGATAAAAGGGTGTCTTTATGGTGTTGAACCTTTTACAAAATATCCTGGATTAGTTGGTATTACAGTGCATGATTTTTCTGTGTTGCAATTGCATGGGTACAGAAAATAAGTCACTGAATTTCTGTAGTCTGCTTCCTCTTAAGATGTGTATTTGTGGCTACATCAAAACCTTCTTTGAAACAACTATGTTTAATGGCGTGTTCTTCATTGTACTAGCATGACTCTGCTAGTACTGCTAGAGTATCTTTCCACAGCAGTCTTCAGACTTGAAAAGACCTCAGTTTCTAATGTAGTGTGGTTTGATTCAGTTGTGCAAGTGACATTCCAAATGAGTAAGGTTAAACATTTAAACATTTTCAGGTTTAAATAAATTCTGCTGGGCAATGATATAGAAGAGGTAGAATTTGCAATGTTTGCAATCGGTGAAATTAGTGCCTGGCATAGTAGTCTGATGTGAATAATGCTAACTAATGACAGAAGGAAGGAAATAATTTCACTTACATTTTTGACCATTTTCACACTATGTCAGTCATTTAAAAGATACTGTTTAAGTGGAAACAACTAAACAATGTAAACAGGAGAACAGAAATGTCTTCTAGTAGAAATACGAGTTGAAAAATGGAAGTTGCTACAACATAACGTAATATAGTATGCAGGGAAAGTAGGAGTGATCAAAAAATGCTCCTCTGTATTTTAAAACAAAAAAAAAAAAAGCTTTTTTCCTGCCCTCTCTGGAGGCCCTTCTTCTCTGGATGTGTCTGTCTTTCCACTTTCAGGGACGCCTAGAGCAAATACGCTCCTGCTGTTGAGTGTTTTAAGTGGAATGAAACCAGGATTAAGTTCTAGAGGAAGCCCCTAAGTGTTAAATTTTTGAAGAGTAATAATGATTCGTATCATAACTGAGTGGAACTGCCGTGAGAGCTGTTTAGGGATCTGGGCAAACTTTGATGAAATTAAATATGTTAATGAATGATCCACATAAGAAATAATAATAAACCTGAATAAACCCAAAACCCATTTAAAAAACTGCTTCAGGGGAAGCTAAGCTTGTGGAGTGGTACATAGTGCTGAGGATGGGGCTTGGTAATCTGGAACCATTTGAAAGAAATGCACTGTGGCATAACCACATGCAGTTAGACACTGATGATGTTATGATGTAAAGTGATAGCTCCATTCCATGGTACTCTAACCTAGAAAGGATGAATTTTGAACACTGATTTTTGGGATCATACTGGACAAACACTTCATTGTGGTCTTCTGCTGTAATGCAGTGGCAAAAAAACCCACAACAATTTAGTCCTTTGCGGTATGAAAGAGTAGAAGATGAAGCATTATTGGAAAAGAGAAGTTAATCTATCTGTAGTAGTAATATATATAGTTCTACTGTCTGTATTTGAAAAGGCTCTTGGGAAAGAAAACCAAAACAACAAAGCAGAAAACTGTGCAGAAAAGACTGAAGAAGGTTTCATGGGATGGAGAAAAAGGTTTTTGGGATAGAGATTTAGTAGCCTTGCCTTACCTAAAGTAGCATGAAATGTTCCCTATTGGAGTGTTTTGGCATAAAATAACAGCTGCTAAGTAGTTGTTGAGAAAATATAAAGACCCTGAACCAGAACAACTTCAGTAACAGCTGGATGTGAGATCTCCATCTCTTGATGTCTGCAAATCATGAGTTGAAACCTTTCTGGAAGTGGTTGGATGAGTCAAACATAAACTACTGGACTCAAGAAGAGGTTGATAAGTTGAAATTTAGTGCTAATAAAAAAGAAAGACTCAGTAATTGAGCCCTTCTGGTCTTAAACTGATTTTGTAGAATCATAAGTGCTCAAATTCTTTTCTTTTCAGTCTGAGAAATCTGCAACCTTTACTCAGTACAGTCTTGAATTATGTTGTGTATTCTTTTTATACCTTAAATTTGCATTTTTTTCAAACTGCCTTCTGATTTAGAACATTGAATCTGTTTCTCTTTAACTGTATCTATTAAGATTTCTTAAAATTTCTTGCTAATCATGATGATGTAAAAATACAACACCGCTAGCATGCATTCTCTTACAGCTTTTTTTAGGAGAAGGGTGTAAATAGAGAAACATTTTCTAACTATCTGTATCTGTTTCGCATTGTCATTCCCTGGTCTACATTTGTAAAGATTGTGCTTTTGATTAATGCTACAGGGAATACCACCACTGGTTGTCTGCTTGATAGAAGAACATGAAGATCATATTAAAGCAGCAGCTGCTTGGGCCTTGGGACAGATTGGAAGACATACTGCTGAGCATGCACGTCATGTTGCAGTAGCAAACGTGCTGCCCATACTGCTCGATATCTATGTGGACACACGCAGCTCAGAAGATCTTAAAATGAAAGCAAGTATATTTGTAGTGTTTGCAGTATGGTATATTAATTGTAATCAAGAGGTTGAAGTGCTTAAAAACTACTAAATTATCTGTGTTTTTATTGATGCTCACCAAGTCACAGCTTTCCTGGGTGCAGGGTGTCTGAAGGCTGTGTCATTTATTAGGGGACTGGCTGGTTCTAATGCATGTGCATATGGTGTATACCAAATCATATGCTACAGCCACCGCCGTCTAATCCCTTATTTTTTTCCCAGTTTAGATCAGAGTTGCATAGACCCATAAATGCTGTAATTTCTTGTAACTCGTTTCTAATTATCTACTTCTTTTTTTGCAAGTATAAGCTCTTGTAGAAAATATTATAGTCCTTTTAGTAATTTTGCTTACGTTTTTATTATTGTAATAAAACTGTAACAGCTAATCAAGGCTCTGCTCTTTAAAACATGCAACTGCCCATGTTTAGGGCCTTTCCTTGTGTGGGAGCTAGTGGAGTTGCAGTTTAGTAAAGTGTGCTTTTGAGCAACGGCAAGTGAACCAGCTGAAGAGTATAATAGGACAGGATATGATCTCCCATGTTGCATTATGCTTCTGCACATTCCACTGAAATACCACATTCCAGACCTGTAAAGTAACTTTTATATAGTAATTTCTAGTGGTCCCAAAAATACTGAAGCCAAATTAGCTGTACCTGTAATCTTGTCCAAGAAGGTCACTACTGCTTGTATCGATCAATATTGAGTTTGTTTTCAGAAATATGCACCAATGCACAATTGTTTCACTCTCTCTTTTCCCCCCTGTCTGGACAGTACTGCACTTTGCTATCCCAGACCAGCAGCCTCTCCTAGTAAGCCACTTCTAAAATACAATCTTTTAAAATGTGTTTTGATTTAACTTTCTTATTGTATTACAGTACTTCAATTTACCTAAAGGGTCTACTCCAGCTTTCATTATAGTCAAAGGAAAATTGCCATTACTTTGACTGTAGATAACATAATAAGAATATGATGCACTGTAAGTTTTGAGGTTTAATAAATCTAAGTAGAAAATTGATTCTTCATTAAGTGACCTGATAGATACCATAGTTTCTATTCAGAAATTTCTCATTGAAAAGTCTGATCAATTTGCTTTTTTGATCAGACTTCAGTGATATATATGAATTCTTGTTGTTTTCATTGATGTCTTACTAGAGAAATTTTATTTTGCGTTTCAATAGACTAAGAGAGCCTTAAAGAACATCCTTCAGAAATGCACGTATCTTCCAGCACTTGAACCATTGCTTCATGAGGCCCCTCCCAATATTATGAAGCATATTATTGGGCAGTTTAGTAAGGTAAGAAAAGGCACTGCTTGGTGTGTAATCTGTTAGTTGTTTCCCATTTAGCAAGGAAGCTATCTTTCCAAAGAAGAAGTCACTCTAAAGGTGTTATTGTTTTCTCAAGATCCTCAAGCATCCCCTTCAAAAGCAGTTTGTATCCTGTTCTTTTGTCTGATACAGCTGGATACTGTTTCATTTGGAATCTGCCATAATTCATCCTAAGACTGGGAAAACAGTTTCTTATAAGCAAGGTGTTTTTTTCTTCCTTGCCTCTTGAGATTAAGTGGAATATTAACTCACGTGCAAATATTTTCGCTGAGCCAATGTATCACATAAATCCCAGTCACATCTGTTTTAGATAAAGTACAAGCTGTCTGTACAGGAGTAACTTAAGTGAGGTATTTTGCAATAGTATAAAGGCTTCACTCCTTTTATCCTGATTAATTTTCAGTCTCAAGCAAGTGTAAAAATTCCAAATCTTTTCTCATCCTTCTCAAAATTTTGACAGTTAGTTGTTAATTACATTGTTGATTTGAACACAGCATGTAAAAGTGATACAATTTAATAAAAATATTTAAAATTTGTAAGTAATTGCTGACTAATTGGGAGATTTGCAGTGTCTGTCATGTTCAGCATGTGTTGGGAATCCTGTTCAGCTATGGACTATGTTTTGTGCAATACTCTGCAGTGTAACCTGTTAGCAGGGTATGCCAAGTTCCGTTGGTGAGATGTTCTTTGTGGAAATGGCCAAGTAAAACACTCTTGATACTCAGTTCTGATTATGACAGATCTGGAAGCCCTGCTGTTGGTAGTGCAGATCCCTGATTATGTTGCCACAGTTTAATTTGTCCTGTCTCCTTGCTAATTCTGTACAAAGAGTGGAGATTTGCACAGAATCCAGTCCCTTTTGCTTCTCCATGCTGACTGGAGCTATTAATGAGCCGAGTGCATAGCAATTGGTTACCCAGTGTATATTTGAACATTGCTTGCTATTGAAATGGCTTTGTGCCCTTCATATCAGCTGATATTTTGTTTTGTTTCATTTTTCTCCTTTGCCTATGTATTATTAAACTATGCTTGTCTGGCATTTGCTCTTCTGAAGTATACTTTTAAAATTAAGTTCTCTGTAGCAAAAGCATTTTTCTTGCCTGTACCATAGCTTGGGAATTTCCTATTCTTAGAGCTGTGGTCTATTACTTCTGAGGGCTTATTTATAGCACAGTAAAAGCCTTATTTCCAAGCTGTGCTTCAAAATGGGGTGCTATTTGTTTTTCATGCTGGACTGTGCATTTTAGCATTAGCATTTTCAGGGTTTGTGCAATTCTGTGCTGTCTCAGGTCAGACTGGGGGAAGGGACTGTGTCTCAGAGGTGCTCTCTCTCTTTAGGGCCCCTTCCAAGAGTGTTTTCTGCTGTGTTATCCAGCCTGGAAGTCACAGTGTGGAGGAGGAAGGCAGGGAAAGGGCCATATCCTGTCTCCTTGCTAGTTCCTCCTTGGCAATTCTTGTTGTGGGAGATATGTGAAAACAGACGTCTGTTCAGTTCCCACAACGAAAAGATCACGGTTGCTCCTGACACTCTGTGGAGTATATAATAGAGAGGAGTCTCTGTGCTCTCCTGCTTTTTCTTTACCTGTCTGTTGATTTTGTACAGCCTAGAGGGACCACAGAAATGAAGGTTGTTCGTCTGTATGCATGGGAGAAATCTTGTTCTTTTTCTTCATCCTTTTAGGCACTCCCTTCCTCATTTGAGGCTCTTGTGTTACACTGAAATACAGTCACACTGATAGCTTAATGTCTGACCAGTGTGGAAGCTTACAAAATGCTTTTGCCTTCATAATCTGTAAATCTCAGAGTTGGTTTTAAATGCATCTGGTTTTGCTGTAGATGCAGCTGACATCTTGCATTATCTTTCTGTCTTTTTCTCTCTCTCTCTCTTTTTCTTTTTTTTTTAAAGAATATTGCAGCCCTATGGGCCTATGGACTACATGCTGTCATTCTCCCTCGCCTGGCCCAGCCCCCACCTCCCTCCCTTCATCCCTCCCTCTCTCCCTCCCTCCAGTCCTCTGGACAGAGCTGCGTATTGGCATCACTCAGGGAGCACAGAATGTTATTGTCTGATCATTTCTGCTTCTCATCCCCTTTGGCTGCAGAAACTTCACGTTTTTGCTTTGTGTGTGTGTTTGTAAAAGGCTTCCATGGCTACACAGTGTGTTAAAGGATTTTAATATCTAGAAATTTAATAGTAGCATGTAATACTTCAAGGCTGTATTGTTCACTTGCAACAATTCTCAGTATTGTTTTCATGCCCTAATCTATACTAGATCATTATAATGATATAAAATTCAGCTCTACAATTAAACTGTGGGAATTGACATAAAAGACCTGAATAACTTGGTTTAAGTGGAACAGATGCTGTTGTTATTCCATGTTAGTGTTCTGTTTTTATTATCTGTTTATTCTCCACAATCTTATTGTCTCTGTAGGAATAATACAAGAAATATTATTTATGTAAGGATAAATATTAAATTCATTATTTTATGCATGTTATGTATTAAAGTACATGTTAAATTATGTTATAATCATAAAGGGCTGGTTTATGGGATTTTTTTCCTTATACAACGGGGTGTTATAATACAGTTGTCATTACAGATTTTGTTTCTCTGATTTTTCATTTTATCTGTCGTCTGAATTCAAAACAAATAAGCAGTATTTGAGCCTAGTGGCATACAGATTCATTCAAAAGAATTTTTTTTAATGTACTATTCTGTGTGTAGGTGTTACCACATGACAGTAAAGCACGTCGTCTCTTTGTAACAACTGGTGGACTTAAAAAGGTTCAGGAAATAAAAGCAGAACCTGGGTCACTTCTTCAGGAATATATCAACACTATTAACAATTGCTATCCAGAGGAAATAGTAAGGTAGGAAAAATGAAAAAGAATTCATACTTATAACATTGTTAGATGTTTTTCACAGGAACAACACAAAGGAAGGATTTAAAATAGTGATTTAACTCCTGTGTGGATTTTGGTTTTAATAAAACCAAAGCATAACATTTGGTTAATTGCCCCAGCGGTTACACAACCTTTGGACACATACATTAGAACACTTTCTCTTTTTGTATTTGGAATCAAATTTCTTTGTCTGTAGACAAAGCCCAAATAATCAGGCTCTTGCAGGAAAGTGTGAAGAAAAGTCAGTCCTGCACTGCCCGGATGGACTCTGAGTCATCAGTACAACCACTCATATTTATGAATGTCTGTGGGAAATTGAGTTTATTTTGGTAACTTATTTGTGGATTACTTAGGCTCCAAAATACAGGTATTGGTGAATCTTTGGTTGCATCCTTGACTTTCCTAATAATGTGTCTGAACCAGTGTAATGAGAGGCTCCTTTGAAACTTCCTCTGATGTACAGAGGGTCCAGAGGCTCTCCTGCACAGTTGGTCTGCCCACAGCTGCCCTTCCTCCCTGAGCCTCATCATGAGGCTTAAGTGTTATATAAAAGGACCATACACCAGCTGTCTGCACCAAGTTGAACTTTGCCCTTAGTGAATACAGAAACACTATTAAATAGCTTACAGTCAAAATGTCACCATCCTAAATTGTAATAATGAGAGAAATGCCCTTCTAGATTCTAGATATCCATTTGCCAGTCCTTTACTCCATCAACACATCAGAAGGATGTTGTACTCATGTACTCCCTCTACAGGCTCTGAAAATCTGCATCATCAATTTTAATTATAGTGGCAGAGTTCTTCAGCTAATAGTAGCTACAAACTAAGTCACACAAAATGAAGCCCTGTTTGTGTCCACAAAGAAAAGCCAGTGGCTGTCAAATGGGTAGAAGCAAAGTCATAAAGAAATTTTATTCTGCAGCTAGTACTTCAGAGGGAAAGAGGACATTTGTTCATGCTTTTCTGGATATTAATACTGTTTCTTTGTTATAGCTATTTTTTCACCCCTGTAAATGAAAAAAGGTTACTCATCTAGCCTGGGATGTAATAAAGTAAAAGGCCCCTTTGAGCATCTCCTGCTTTCCTTTCTGTGCTACTGCCTGATGTTGGTTGTGCTGCCTGAGGCACAGCAGCTGTGATAGAATCCAGCTCTGGGTTTGTCCTGGAGACCTGTTATTTTGCAGACTGAATACAGTAATGCATTGGAAAGTTAGCTTTACACTCAGAGAAGTAATATGAGGTTTAAAAAGAGTTGAATTATGCAGAAATTATCAAGAAAAATTAAAATCAACAACATAAATGGATCTTCCTCTAAGGGAAGGCATTGGGGATTTTTTTTTGAGTATATTTTAGGCCTACATTACATGGAGGTGTGTTCCTCTCTCTTTATAGTTGAAGCTTTCAGGGCTCAGAAGTGGCAATTTACATGCCTGCAAAACAAGAAATATACTGAGATGTATGTTTTTAGAAAAATACAGTATTAAATTTCAGATATCCTTAACCTGTAAAACAAGAACTAAATTCAGCTTTGGTGCTTGCATATTGGATGCATGTGGTTGGTCCATTGTGGAAAACCAGCTGAATAACAGCAGGACAATAATGGCACCATAGAGTCCTACTGGAATGAAAACTTCTGGATAATGTCCATCCTTGAGTGGCATTAGAGAGAGAGGGTTACTGTGACAATTTTTTTTGTTCCAGAATCAGCATCCCTCACACGGATTTAGACTGCACGTGAGTTTTGGGATGTGTGCTTAGGTCTGACAAACAGCAGCAGACTATTGTCATTTGGCAGCCCAGAGTTCTGTGTAAACTCATGCTTTTTTATTAAAGGCCATAATTTCAAAAGAAGCCAACATCTACATTTCTTAGTAAAGACAATGCTTATGGCAGCTGAAGCTGAACCTGTCTAAAATGTAGCCACTTACCTACATGCCCTAAAAGAAGCTAAATGTATTTTTAAAAACCTGACTTCCAAGTATAAATGATAATGTAAGTTGAAAAGCTGGTTGTTAAAACATTGTAGGGGAGTAACTGTAGAATTCCTTGACCGGTGTTTAATGCTAGGTTTTTTTTCCTGATCAGTAGAAATATGCATAGTGCTTCATTACTTTGCACAGAACATGCCTTGTAGTCTGACACACAAATAAAATGTTTCTCTTTCAGGTATTATTCCCCTGGATATTCTGAGATACTTCTGGAAAGGGTGGAAAATTACCAACCAGTTTTATAAACTTCAGTGTTTTATTAGAGCTGCATTTCACATTTATGCCTTTATGACTGTAATACAAATACAGCTGTTGAAAGCCTTGCTTGATTCTCAAATCTCCTTTTACTGTTTGAACTACTGAAAAAGCTCAGCAATTCCAGCAAGCTTTATTTTGTTCTTTATAAACTTGTTTGTTGCTAAGTTTTTGTTCCCTTTTGTTTTTCTTTAACCTTACTACCAGATATTCCCACATTTATGAATGGAATTTCATGCAGGGGTGATGATTTATCACAGAAGCTTTTTTAGAATCAGTCATTTCCTTTTCCTTCCACAAGAAAGGTTTGTTATGTCATTCAAGTTTTAGCCTTCTTAGTACTATTGCCATTTTCCCCTTTTGCCTTTGCATATTGTTTAAAGCTTCCCAAGCTTGATGAGGGGAAAAAAGCTGGCCCCTGTGCTTTTTCTAATTATGGTGTTTTTTCTGCACTGAGGTATCTCCTACTGCTGCCTTTGAGGAAGTAAAGTGTTGTGATTTTACATCTCCAAACATGTTAGTAGCAGCTAAATAAAGAAATAATCAGATCTGAAGATGATACAAGGGCTGAATTCTGCATGATATGATAGTGTGGTGATCCTGGCCTTGTAGAAGTCTGTAGAAGTCCTCCTAATTAAGGCAGGATTCGCTGTGGAGGAAAGGAGCAATACACTGTTTGGCCTGTGTGGTGTTGTTCTCTTGAGAAGGACAGAGTGAAGTCAGAACTTTTGTGGGCACAAAGGGAGGGACCGTAGGAGCTTTGGTTCCGTGGGGGTCAGCAGCACATTTGTGTGGCTCAGGAGAGAGGAGATTTGCTTGGCTGCAGGAGCACTGTTAGCAAAGTTCTGAGCACATTCAGAGGAAATCTGGGCACACTAAGGTTGCATTGATTGGAGTGATGGGACTAAGGTGGCTTTAGGACTTGTCCTTCAAGAGCTGAAATAGCTGAAGACTTGAGCTGAAACACGTTTGGAACTTAAGTCTTGAAGCTGCAGATCACATTGACATAGAGGTATGAGCTCTTTCCCATCTGTAGAACATCCTGAAACTATTTTTACCTTCTTGTGGAGAGTGAAAAGACTTTTACATTCTGCTTACTCCTCTGGTGTATCACACAGCAAACAACCCTCTAGTCTTCCCTAATACGTAACTGTCTTTTACCATTTTTTGTTCTAACCATTTTTCTTTTTCTCTCATGCAGCAGTTTGGGGTGTGTGGTTTTTTTAATTTCTTTTTTTTCTATTTCCCGAAGACTACTAAACAATATTTCTGGGATGGAATATCAAAATACTGGCAGCCACAAGGAAAGACAATATTTGAAAACCTCCACAGGAGAGAAACTTGTCTACTTTCTTAAACATAACTGCATGGGTTTATAAAAGAAGGATAGTCTCATCTATTAGTTATAAAGCAGGAGCAAAGACTGATAGCAGTTGGAAATTATTTAGAGTGGCTTTTCTTTGCCAAATTCCAAATGACTATTTTTTAAAAATTCTTGTCAGCGTATTTTTCAACAGTTCACAGAAACATTGGCGGGCTATCCTGTGTTAAAATTTATTTCTACAGAGGGCTGTGCTCCTGCTGTGAGGTACTTGGTGCTCTCAGACTCTGCTTTTCAGGAGGAGCAGGGGATGCACAGTACCTTACTCTATGGTGACTGAGACAGAAACTGTTGGTGTCATGAATGTTGGTATAGAATCCACACCAGCTGGGCTCTTTCCTTAGCTCACAGCTAAGTGAAAAGCCTTGGAACTGACTAGCTTCTACCAAATGCCTTTTTGGTTTTAGTGTTTATATTCTGACATTATTAATGCTAGGACACTAGTGGAAAAACTTTGGGACTCTTAACAAGATTGTTGTTAAGAGTAATAATAATTTTCTCACGTGCATTGTGGATATTTAAAAATCAAATCCTGTGCAATCTCTGAAACAAAATGCAATGGAAGGGCTTCGAGACAGTCTCGAAGGATCTGAAGCCTCTGTTTTCCCTAAGAGACCGGAAGTGGTGCAGAGGGAGGCAGCAGAGGCATGGGGCTGTGCGTCCCCATAGCTGCCTCGTGTGCTCGGGAGCACACCCACCCCACACAATGCTAATGTATATGTTTTGTGCAGAGAGAGCAAAGAGGCTTCAGTCCCCTGACAAATGTGCTCCTGCTGTGTCACACTGTGCTACACTGTAAGGATTCCACAGGGTTAAATTTCAATGCCTAAACAATTTGTTCACAGTCTTTTCACAGTCTTTTTCTGATTCCTGACAAAGGAAATGATTGCACAAGGCAAACCTTCAAAGCGATCTGATTGTGTAGAGCACAATCTAAATCAGACCTAGCATAAATACATCTTTACATCCACTGGGCAGCTCTGGCCTAGGCCAGTGGCTGTTTGGCCTCATGTTGCAGGGCTCCTGGACGATGCCACATCCCATTAGGCTGTGTCAGTGCAAAGTCCTCCCCCATGTAGTTTGAGACCCCCACAGTTGTTCTTTGCTGGCAGGCTGCTTCCCTGCCTTGCACAAACACCTTGTGGCTGGAGGCTTCCCTGGAGGTACATGTCTGCACAAGACAGATCTAGCCCTTTACAGCAGAATTATTGCTAATTTGTATTTTACTAATGTGACTATGGCAAGAGTTGCTTTTTTCCTGTAGCGTTTCACAAGGTGTTTCTGCAGTGTTTCTATTCCATCATCTTGTTCTGTTTAAGTCGTCTTCTGTAACTATATTAATGTTTGTAATAGCTACTCTGGCAGGCTTCAAGTGTGTATCATTTGTCTCAATTTCATATAATAAAATGTAGATTTGCATTTTAATTCATTCAGATGCTGTTTTCATGCTAGTGTGTGACTGTGGTGCTAGAGAAGATGAACAACAGGCTCATTTTGCAGCTTGGGCCTTACACTGCCTTTGCATGTTTGTCTCGGTTTCCCACTCAATGGTGCCTACTTTGAAGCTTAGGATGTACAGGCATTTCAAGTAAGAGTCCCTCTCACAGAGGTGGCTTATTAAGACACACAAAGAAAATTAAGCCAGTGCTTTGGCAGAAATAAATGTAAGCCCTTAAATCATTTTGCCTGTTCCTTTGACTGCGGCATTGGGACTTTTCAACTCAAGTCTCTAAAGATCTTCTCTAAGGGCCCGAGCCATGATTTTTGTCTGCATTACTACAGTTATTATTACATCTACAGATGTAAACCAGGGCCTTGAAAGAACATGTGGATGTGTAGAACTTTTACCATATTTCGTTCAGCGGATGGATTAACTGGCCTACAAAAGCTCCATTCTTTTTCTGAATGACTGGGAACCTAGAGGATCTGAAAAGGGGAAATTCAAGGAGTTCAACTCTTGTGCATATAATATGTTCTGCATGTCCAGAGGGATTTACCAAGGCATTGCTTTGTCTCATCTGAAGTGATCAGTCTGCTGGAGATCTGCGTCTTAACAAACAAATGAACAAAATGTTGAAGGAGTTGAATGGAACTGGTAGAGGAAATGAATCTCATTTTGTGAAGTAAAGCATAAAGTTACTGTAATTAGGAAGTGGATGGAGTGTGAGTAGATCTTCAAGTGTTCTTGATTTGGTCTAGGGGGTTGTGAATTAGCTTGGCCGAAGGGGAGTTTTAGGCGTGGAAAATGCCATGGGATGCTTTCAGCTTTGTTATAAATTGGAGTCCTCTGATTTCTGTGTATGTAGGGGTGGCAGACAGTTGTCTCACCATGTGAGGAATCTGTGAAAGCGTGCTTGTCTCAATCTCTTCCTTAATGCTGCTTGGTTTCCAGTATCTTGGTTGTTGGAATTTTAGATCTCCCTTCGTGACCAGGGAGGAAAGGAAATATGGAGTAGGACTGGATTGCAAAGCCAGTGGTTCTACTTCTTGCACTGACGTAGGATTGCTTTTATGGTCTTGGATAATTACAAATCCCTATGATTCATCATCTTCATCTGTGAAGTATCTGTTCTACTCCTTTGTTAACTTACAGAAGTGCTGGGAAAATTAAATTCATATGAGAGACTGATGCAGCAGAACTTAAGTTCTTTATAACTAATACCGTATTCAGAAAGAAATATTGTTCATGAACCTGTAAAAATTTACGTAGGAAATCTTGGAGATGCTAATTTTAGAATTGGAGTTGAACTAAAAGTCAGTGGATTTTGCGAGTTTTCTCATCCGACACAATTTAAAGGGATCATGGAGAAAATTATTGTGACTATACTAAACTGTGTATATAGTCACTATTGTGACTATACTAAAACTATTGACGTTATTTTTGTATAATACTTATCTGATAATATTGATGCTACTATGCTTTATTCTGCAGCCAGCTCTGTAATTTAGCTAGTGAAAATACTAATTACGTTATTACCGCTGTACTGTATTTCTGGATACAGCACAAAAGACTGAGTTAGACAATACATATAAGCAATACTAAGGCACACTTTGAGGATGAGAATGCCTTTTAAACCAGGAAATGATTCTGTGCTGCCTTTCAGGAGAAGTTACTCCTACTTGGGTTAAGCACATTTCATGGCTGTGTCCCTCCCACCTGCAGAGCAGATCACGAGGCTCTGAGTGCTCGGCGAGGTGCTGAGGGACTGGGAGCTGCTGCCCATAGCAGAAACCAGTTGTGTTCAGTCTCATGCATCAGCAAGCCATGGAGAGGAACAATGCAAGGGTACTAATGTCATCAGTTTAGCGTATTTCCACAGAGAGTTTGAAGGCTTGCTTTTTCTTCATAATTCTATGCTTGTTCCTACTTCCAAATTGAGTTAAAGTATAGGTAGCCAGATTAACATTAAGTGTTCTGTATTTTATTCCTTTTGTAACAAAAATTAAATTTCAAGAGGTGAGAAAAGTGTGTTAGTGTATTTCTTTAAAACAAAGCTTTTGATTGCTTTTTTGTGTCAAAATTAGCAGCAAAACCCTTCATAATCTTGTGACAAGAACTGTGCCCTTTGCTCTCAAGGAAAGTTTTGTCTTGACTGATGCAGACTAGTGATGTGTTTTATCCCTGTTGTCCTATTTATAATTAGGTCTGATGCCCTCTGTACACATTCACCTTTCAATATTAGGTCAGTGCTAAAGCCATTATCAACCTAAAAGGTTGGATTACTACCAGGATCCAGCCTTTGTTGCCCCACAGTGCTATAAATTATATTACAATCTATTGTTAAAAATTAATAATATGCAACATAGAGGTCTGATGGAATCATGTTAATGAGAACACTGAAGCTTCATTGACTTGCAATATCATTAGAGCTCTGAGACAGGTTTATAGCCTTGTGCAAAGTATATTTGTGTTGGTTTAGACATAGTATTTATTTGGTCACACCCAGCCAAATGTTTCTTTACTAAATTAAAATAAGTGCTGGTTAGTTCAATGAACTACAAAGATGTATAGTGTAATTTCAGGTTCTCAAGTCAAGAAAATAAGCCCCAACAGTGGAAATCAGCAGAGAATCAAAAATGATGGATATACTAGAGTGAGTATGAACAAAGAGGGAAGGGAGTTCACTGGGTTGGGTGCAGTTAATATTTTGTGACTCAAGTAATGTATAAAATTTGGAAAGAACAGCCTGCCCTGGTCTTTATGTAACCCCTCCCTGTATACACATATGTACACACTTGCAAGCATAGCCTACCAAAATGTAATCAAAATTATTTGTCTGCTTTCACAAGACTTGCCTCTGTAAAGCATCTGTAGGGACTGGTGGAGTGCAGGTCATGGGCAGCTCCTCTGCTCACTAATGCCGGCTTTATGGTACTAATTTCCATCAAGGCCAGCGGCACACATCTGATTTCCATTGCAGTGAGAATCGGGCACTAGATCTGCATCACCTGTGCTCTGAACAGCTCTGCTTTTTGCTGGAAACAAAGCAGAAGCAAGAAAATTACTTCCCTGCTTTCTTCTCCAACAGTGCTTCAAATGAGGGAATGGTAGGAAAACCCTTCTAGACTTGGGGAGCGGCTCATGCTCTGTGTTGGAAACATAATCTGCAGCCATGCAGAGCATGAGATAGAAAGGGAGGTTTGAAGAATCAGTAATGTGCTGGTGTTGCAGCTCTTACCTGCTTTGGGAAATGGCTGTTAAGGAAGCTTCAGGTTTCCCATCTCCTTTCATGGGTAACACCTCCGTGCTGTAGCTGTCCCTGAGTTCGGTCATGGGGCTCTGCCTGCTGCTCTGGGGACAGGCGATTGTGTCAGTGACACTGTGGCCGTGCTCGTGCCAGCCAAGTATTGGATCCTGATTCCTACAGACATTTTTATGTTATGGAAATGGAAAGGAGGATAATTTAAGAGATTTATAAGCAGTTTAACAATATGAAACTTTCTTGCTTTCAGTCACTCCAGAGCAAATCGTAGACCAGCTTATCTATGAAGGCTACAAGGTCTTTGAGCACACAAGAGACAGGGAAATTTGGCAGTGGAAGGCTGAAGAGGGTTCAAGGAGAGTGGTCCTTGTGCCTGTGCTGCTTGTATGCTGTCACAGCCAGAGCAGTGTAACTGAAATCTGTCCTTAATTTGCATGGATCAAGACCCCACCCTGCTTTAGAAAAGACAGAGTGTATCCATACCCAGAGCATTTGTCTACAGGGCAGAGAGATTACAGATTCCTCTCCCTGCCTCCATCCCATGTCCACTTGGCATCAGTGCACCAGTCTTACCTGGCTGGCTCTGGCAGTCCTCTGGTGAGGACTTCCACCTCCTCAGGATGTCCCAGGGGTGACGTTCATAATGCTTTGAAGTTGAAAACTGCTATGAGTGCTAAGTGTTGTTACTGTTCACCAGTGCCATCAATGTGTAGCTGACCATAACTCATTTTCCTGTGATAATTCCCTTGGTTATACTGAAGAAAATGAGCTGTTTTGATGACTATGTTTTAAGAAGCTGCCATTTCAGAAGCTACAGCTATGCCTGTGATGTATCACCCTGACCGACAGCAAGAGCAGAATCTTGGCTTTCCCTCTGAAGTGTGGAGTTCCAGTTTGAACCCTCTCCCCTTATTTTTGCATTTTTTTAAAATATCATACATGACCTACTAGTAACAAAATCTGTTAAAATTTTTGCCAAGGACTCAAATTATCAAGAGGTCATGAATCACTGCTTTAGGCCTAGCCCTTCCCCTCCAAAGTGTTTTTTAAAACCCAGATTTGTGTTTATTCTAATGTAGTCATGCAGTGCAAATGTTTGGTAAAATTGCCATTTAATTTACAATAGAAGACTGCTTTAGCAGCTGTTTTATAGCAGTTTAACTACTCTGATCTAAATGACTGTTCTTAAGAGATTGAAAAGTAATTGAAAATGGTAAGTCCAGGACCATCCTTTTTTTTTTTAAACATCTTTCAAATGGCTTATAAACAATTTGAATTCCTCTGCAGAATTCGGATCAGAGAGGAAAGAATGTCAGTTTACTGGGAATTGTTCTCTGACCACCTGAGAAAAATGAGTTTTTCATCTTCTTGAACATCATCTGGAGTTATAATAAAACATGCTCTCAGCTGGATTCCTTCTGTGTGAAAATAGACAGAGCTACATCATTGCACACCTAAAGGAAGGGCACAGAACTACAAAAGCAATCTAAAATCTGGATTTTTCCTTCTTCTCCGAGGCCACAAGTAATTTTCTGTAATCTCAATGAATATTATTTGAATCTTGAAAGAAGGCTATACCTCTCCCTTCCCCTCAATGTGAGCAGTCCAAATGAACAGAGCTAGACATCTTTCATACAGAGTTAAATCACCTCTCAGGATCATAATGTGAAAACCCCTAAGCAATAACTATTGAAGGAGCTGCAAAAATCCACAAAACTAAAAGGTAATTAATGGAAATCCACAAGTAAATTAATAAAACTTCAGCTGACTGTTCATTCCAATCTGTAGCAGATGAATGAAATGTGGTGCTAGTGGTGTTGGAATCCTGTGGTGATAGACACACGAAGAATAGATAAAAGATGGTTGGTAGTTAGCTAATGGTGCAGACAGGCCATCCTACTTGTCTGGGGAGCTGGTCCTGAAAACCCTCAGCCAGGCAAAAGCTTGTGTTGATCTGAGGGTGACTGTGCACTGGTGGAATGTTCCAGGCTGGGGCATATGGCAGTCAGATGACAATGGTGCAGCTCCCATTATGTACTCTGGACTGGTGGGCTGATTGGATGACAAAACTCTGCAACTTCACACAAGTGCGGTGTAATTTGAAGCTGTTCTGCAGGGAAACCGTGGGCAGCAAGTACAATTTCTAAGCCTGATATAAATTCCATCCTGTTTAACTGCCACCAGTTCTACTGCTGCAGATGAGCAAACCAAGTGAAAGAGCAAAGCAATGGAGAGAATTGAGCTGGCTTCATATGGCAGTTGAAAAACTCTCCATTAGAAGAGCACTTGCCATAGCCCCAAAAGCACAGAACTCAGGTCTTTGCTGTCGTCTGTTGCCATATTACTGTGCCCTAAGTGGGCAGCTGGTCCATTTGCTTCCTTCCCTTTCTCCTACTGAGCAAAATAGTGGTTCAGTCACTGTCGCCTGGATTTCCCTTACCTCTTCTCTGTCTCTTTCCCCCCTACCCCCCTTTCATTTCTTTAACTGAAATTCACTGATGCACACATCTCCTACATGATTTTTTTCTGTGGGACAAATGCAAGAATCTCTACTTTAGCTCCTTCCAATGTTTTTCCAGTCCTCACGTACTCCCTCTGTTCCTTGATTCCAAGACATGATGCACTTAAATAATTTGTCCCCTGTTTTTGTTTATTTGGCTAATTACTCTTCACATCTCCTTCAGCCTTTCTGAATTACCACTCCACACATCGCTTGTCATAGTTCACACTCCTTTTGTTTGACTTTGCTTTATCCAAGGCTAGTTACTGAGTGTTGGCAGAATTGTTACAGGATCTCACAAACAGCTGTTTTTTGCTGTGACAATAGGCTGATGTATGCTTCAGAGCAAACACACAGCCTGCATATTAAATACTTACAATGTCGTGATAAGCACAACCAAGTTTTCAAATACTTAAAAAAAAAAATTAAGATGGTGATTCAAAACAGGAAATAATTGAAAAGAAACATTCCCAAACTGAGGAGCACTCATGCTTGGGCTGAGACACACAGTATCAGCTGTCAGGCAAATCTCAAATAAGATCTCTTGCAGTAAAAGACTGAGAGAAAAACACCGTGGGCCCCATGCTGTCCTGTGCATAGGCAATGCAGTGTGTGGATGCCTGCAGTTTCTGCTGGGTTGTATCTGAGTGAAGGAATCACGGAGCAAATGCAGCTCTACTTACCCAGCAAGAGAGGATGTTCCTATTTTACCGAATTGATTTCTTTATTCAAATAAACTTTTATCATACAACTACGTCACAATCACACTGAGAGGATATTTTAATGACTGCTTTGGTTTAAAGCTGTGTGGATTACACTGCTGCTTTCATCCTTCTCTCTCCTCTCTGTATCTTTCTTCCACCTTTCCATTACTTTTCCCCATTAATGTTCGATGCACGCTCTGAGGTATGTCTGTCGGTGGGTATTACTTTCACCAGCCTTTCCCTGCAGTAGTGTGTCTATAAATGGCAGACAGCATCATTCCTAATTACATGTTGCCCCCAGATGCTCCAAGGGTGATGCTGATGGATTGCTGTGTGGGTGGTGTTGAAGGGGCTGGGGGAGGGGAGCCGGGATGCTGCTCCTCTAAGTGGTAGCAGAGGTCTCTCTTCGGGCTGGGCTCATTAGTCCTCCCTCGGTAAAGTGAGCTCAAGAATCTCCGAGAACATGGAACTGGGTATTGGAAAAATGGGACGCAATGCAGGGAAGGCTTCAGAGTACAGCCCAAACAGCGGGGGAAGCGGGAGGAGCTGGGAGACACAGAGAATTCATCTGTTACCTATCCGTGCAGGAGGCACACAGCACGGAGGGCTGACAGAGTTCACATGCTGCTACATCTTGCTGCCCCGATCTCGCTGTCCCAGCCCCGGTTCCGCGCCGGGCGCAGGGCTCGGCACGCAGTCGGAGGGCGGCTGCCCCGCCGCCGCGGGGGCTCGGCTCTTTTCCTTAGAGGTGTTTCGGACGGGGACCTGCTGCATGGGGTCAGAGATCCCTGGCGTGGTAGAAGACAGACTGGGCTTTGGAATTGAAGCAGGCCGAGTTTGGTTGCCAAAAGTGTGGCTACGGGACTGCTTGAGCCACTGACACCTACCAACTCCGCGGCCGGGCTGTGGAGGAACAGGCAGAGAGAGCCCCGGCAGCCTCTGCCCACGAAAAGCACCGCCCTTCCCCGGCCCAGAGACGGGCATTCCTGCACCGGCAGGCTGAAGAGGGAAAATGGGATGGTGAGTGATCCTGGACCTTAAAAGGATGCTCATCAAACCCCAGAGAAATCCCGAGAACGATGAAGAGCTGAAAGACGGCATCTCCAGTCAAGTGTTTGTCGGTTTTGAACAGACCATTACTCTGCAATGTCTGATAATGGGGAAGGAGGAAGTGAGAGGATGCACGTGTGCAAAAGCACATCTGCAGGATCTGATTCCTTCTGTCTTTAACTGTTCTGTGGTCCTTGAAGGGGTTTATATTTAGTGTGCCTGGCAGGTCAGCCTGCCAGCTGGGCAGCTACTGGGAGGACGTGGATGGAATAGGCAGTACTTTGGGGACTGAAGCAATTGGACTCCATGGGTTTTTACATCTCAGGCTTAGTGCCAGGCTGGGAATTTGCTCCATCACAGTGTGCACTGAAATTGGGAAGTGTCTTGGGATGGTGTGCAGGAGCACATTTAAGAATGTAAGGCATCAACTGCTGCATCAGACCAATGGTCCATCCAGCCCTGAGTCTGACAGTGCTGCCTACAGAGAGCAGGTGAGCCTGTCCCCTTTGCCCTCCCCCAGCATCCCCAGTGTCTGGGTTTGGATGTTAGAGCTCATCACTGCCTAACTCTTCTAGTGTCTGCTTGTAGAGCCATTGCCAACTCACTCAATTTTATGAAGTCCTTCTAGAGCTACTTGCCTGAAAGAACTTTGTGACATACAAACTTAAGGACTTTGTTGTACACTCCCCTGTTAGGGTATTCACTGAAAATGTTGAGTAAAGCCAGTCCTGCCATCAATCCTACAATGTGGAGATCTTGCTGATGCCTGTTTTCCACCCGAAAAATGCCTGTTAGGCCTTATTTTTTGCTTCATGTCCTGCCTCCAATTTTTTATCTGTAGAGTCTTCCCATCATGCGGTGAGTTAGTTTCTCTGATAAACTTTGGTATAGAACCTAACCAAAAGTTTTTTCAAAATTGGACAGTTCTGTGCCTGCTGCACCCACTCTGTCTTTTCTGGTGCACTCTCAGGGCTGTGGTGGGTTGGTGAGGCAGGGTTTCTCTCTGCAGAAGCCAAACTGCCTTGTTCCCAACAGACCGTGTTTATCCTTGTCTACTTTAATTTTTTAGACCCTACTGCCATTAGTAAGGATGGATGGCAAACTTCCTGGTCTACAATTCCCAGGGCCCCTTCTGAAGTCCTTTTTGTGGCTGTGAGTTGCAATGGCAGGTTGCCAGCCCACTGACAGCCTGGGCTACCCTCCCCATCCCGTGCCTGAGACTGAGGGGTGTGGATGAACGGTAGTCAGGGACAAAGTGGAGCTTTACTCAGGAGTGGAAACCACTATCCAGAGAAGTGTCAGTAACTCATTTATTTTAACTTCAAAACACATTTGCTGAACTTCTGAAGGGAGTACTTAAGTGCCAGTTATTTTTCCCCCTCTTCCCTCCAGAGGGACAAGGCATTTTACATGGCTCCTCATACAGTGGTCAGCAAAATACAGAGATGAGTAAAGATTAGGTGGTAATACAACTTCTGTCATGGGTCTCATACTTGCTATTGATATATAATTGGTACTTGGTGGGATATTCCCTACAGTGTGACGGAAATATCTGCATTGGCAATGTATGGAGTGAAGGGGGAAGAGAGAGACTATACTCTCAAATAATATAGATCAGGATTTAACAGAAGGCATGAGCACAAAACTGAACAACATAGTTAGTACAGATGCTTTGGGCTACAGAAACTCCGCAATGAAAAGTTTTTGGCTTGGCTGTTAATGGAGGTGTCTTACATGACACCTGATGAGGGACAAATGCTGCTATGAAGCCTCTGAGAGGATCCAGCTTGTAAAAGAAACTGTAAGGCAGCAAAGAATTTTCTTGTGCCTGCTCACAGGCAATGCAGTTTTGCAGGTAATGCTCTTTACTGATCATCACCAAAACAGGAAAAAATGGAAATACAAAAGCAAAAAAGAAATAGTGAACAGTAAATAAAAACACAGGAGGCAGCAGTAAAATGTCAATTTTTTGTTGTCCTCGATGCAACTGCCAAGGAGCTTTGTTCTGGGAAGAGAAAGTGCCACAGCAGGATGGGAATGCTTGCATTGGATGGGTTGTCATATCTGTCATCATTATAAACATGGACAGATGATGATGATCTCTCCATTCTGTTTCTAGTTTTTCTTAGTCTCCAGAGATGTTCATCCAGCTGTTTTCACCAGAAAATTTATTCAGCTAATTTGTCCACGTTTCTTTCTTGTTTTCTTACAGTGCTTCTTTCCTCCATCAAGCTGGTAACATCTCTGTGCTCACTGCTGCTTTAAGCCCTTCCTGTTACTGGAGATGCTGACTACTTTCCGGTGCCTGGAGGTGTATTAATCTTCCTCCTTCACTGCTTTTTCTGCACAACGTGGCATCCTATGCTGCTTGAGAAGGGGGCAAGGTGGGGGAAGAGAAACAGGCAGTGGCTGGGGCTCTTTAAGTGGGTCACTGCTCATAGATACAGGCTCCTTCCTCTCCTCTTACACACTCATCCCTCGGGTACTGACCCCACGTTTATTTTCTAGCCTGCAGCAGCAGTGTGTCTAAACCCAGGCAGCTGACAGCACAGCTTGAGAGTTCTACTATTGCTGTAAGATTTTGGAGACAAGCAGGTTTCACAAGGCTACAGCTTGAGGGAAAGTATTTCTAGAAGCCGGTTCGTCTCCAGAGTTTTCAGAGAAGATGTGTATGATCACTGATATTTTCCAGTCTTGGTTTTTGGTAACTGAGTTGAGGAAAGGTACTCTAAGTACTTTTCTTCCTTTTTTTCCCAAATGATAACTAGGATATAACAGTCCTTTCTAATTATGTAGCTCTCCTCACCCTGAGCTTGTCACAGCCTGTGTCTGAGGAGGACCACTTCAAATGAGATTTATGTGCATTTGGTATAATTTGAAACAGACTGAAACTTAATGTCAGGGCATTTCATGACATGAAGAGCCTTAAAATTATGATGGAAGTCATCTGGGGGCCTGCATTGGCAGTGTACAGCCCTTCTCACTGGAGCTGTTCCTACCTGCTTACCACAGCCAGCAAAACAAACAACCACCCATGCAATAGCAGCGCAGGGAAAATGCCGTGGTGATGGATGATGTCCAGGTGTGACCTTTCACCTGTTACAGTAGCCAAAAACCTTCATGGGAAGAGTGAAAGATGGAAAATGATGGGATAATAAAATTTAAAAAGATCAGTCAGGTGTAGAATTCTGTTGTTCAAAAAAGTATTAACTATTTTTGAAATACCCAACCATCTGACAGGCCAGGCCACACCTGAAAGGGCGACTGGTGAAGCCCCAGTTGGCTGAAGCAGTTCAGTCCAAAGGGCAGCTGGCTGCTGGCAGGGGCAGAGCATATTGTCAGTGAGCTGCTACAGCGGGTGCAAGAAACTGAGCACACAGTCTATTATCAAATGCATGGTGGAAACTTGACATTTCAGCAATGTAATGTGCTTGTTTTTCCAGCAGAATGAGACTAATATGCTCCTTTTCTGTGCTTGATGCAGCGTCATTCACATCTGAGCAAAATAAATGGGGAAGAAGACAATTTTGGTATCTATTCTAGGCATTGCTAATTTTAGTGCCACTAAGGAGAGGGATTTTTTTCCCCCTCTTTTTTCCTTTTTTTAAAAAAGAAAGTACAACAAAGCACGTGAATCTTAGAATAAAAATCATTTTGAAGGGCAACATCTCTGCTGGTTCTTTGATACTGGCACCTTGATAGATGCAGTACATCCCTTATGTTGTCTGGAGTGAAAACCAGCCATCAAACTCTGACAGAGTGGAGTTATGAAATCTTTCCAGCTTCTCTGAACCCCCGAAGCAAACCAGTGTTTGTGTAGCGGAAATAAATTGAGAATCACCATGAATGAAACCTTCTTAATTCAATGCCATCAATACAAAAGATTACATCTCTAGTCTGTGTGCAAGAGGTTTTGAATCCCAATTTTTGAATCAGTCACCTGTCTCCCTTTTGCAGCTCCTCCTTCTACCATTGTGGTAGTACATAATAAAACAGATCTGCGTATCGAAGGAAAACGGTGGAGAAAGGCTTGTGCTTGGCCTAGCTTCTTTGAAATGCATGCAGACATATTTATTTCCCCTATGATACAGCTCCTATTATGTGCTTTGCATCTTTAAATGTGTGAAGCATCATGCCTGCCTGGCAGGACCCTGAGATTCAAGACGGAAGAGAGACAGGCTTTGTTTTCTCTCTCATGGAGATTTTGCTTTTGGTCTTTCTTTACCATTATGTTGGCTTGTTGAGGGAGTTAGTAAAAAAACCTTATCATGTTTTCCCAGTTTCTTTACATTTGCTGTGCACAAAGAGCAAAATACACATTTTCCCCCTGCACAGGGAAATGCTGGGAAAAGAAAATGTACAGAACCTCAGTGCAAGAAGCAGCATCTCCTCCGCTGCAGAGCCTTCTCGCAGCAGACAGGCAGGCTGCACGCTCGCACTGGAAACTGCAAAACAAAGAAAAGAAACTCATAGGCACACATTCTGGAGTGCCTAAGGACTATTTCTGTTCCTGCCAACCTGCTCCCAGCCAGGACAATGAAGAAGACATGGCTGCTGCTGGAGGCTCCATACACGCCACTGCGTTTTGCAGATGAGGCATTTGTCATCACAGTTTCAGAGTCTTTCTTTTTTCTAACTGGTTCATCGATATTCTAGAGTACAAGAAAGTAAGAATACTATGGAAGTAAACCTTCACCTGTGGTAGATTACTAGTAAAATTGGTAAAGCACTGATCTGATTTTGTAAGTTGTTCCCCATGAGCAAGCAAAGGGGCTGCAGCCAGCAGGGAGCACGGCTTGGCTGCGTCCAGTGGGGGTGGCTTTCCTGCAGGGTGTCAAGTTTGAGCCCTGAGTTTTTCAAGAATAAATTTCTTTCTCCCCACTCCTATATGGGCTTCAGAAGCTGCATAGTGGCTGTTTTCTGAGAGGAGGTGAGTCTAAAGCAAGCCAAAGTGAGTGAAGCCACATTAGCATTAGGGTTTGTTTGTATGGTCAGAGGCTTAACCATGCTGTCAGTCCTGATGAGTTCATGAAGAAGTTATGGCAATTTGTGGGGAGGCCTCCAGGCTTTCGCATGAGGTGTGGACTGACTGTGGTTGGAGCTGCATTCTTTTTTCCCCCCTGTGAAAGTGTCCTCCTTGGAAAAGAAACCCCAGGACTTATGTCAGAGGAGTATTCTGCATGCATTGAATAGTGACAGAGCTGCGGTGTGTGTAGCTGTGTGCACATGGAATAGCAGTGCTCATACCAACATCCTCCCTCAAGAATCCTGTTGCGGGAGGACAGTTATAAATAACTCTTTGGCCACTATAATTGTTCTGCCGGTACAGGCTGCCAGAGAAATACATTGACTCAGCACATGCCTGAACAAGGTCCTCTCCCAGGCAGCGCCTCCCACCGTAAAAACGTCCCTGCAAAGTCGTGTAGGTGCCTGGTGGGGCAGCGAGCCCCATCTGGCTGCTGCTGCAAGCTGCCAGGAGCCAGTGCTGAATCAAATTAATGTTTGTAAACCATACTGAAGACAAAAAAAGCACTGCTTAAGCACTAGTTAATATTATTTCAGTGCCCCCAGTTACAATTCTGTTGTTGCAAGAACTGCAGGTGCCTTTCCCTGCAGTGGTGCTCTGGCTGTTCCCCGTGGAGAAATGGGCATTCTTCTGCCACTCTCACAGAGCCACACTGTTCTTTACTGAGCCACGTAAGGTGGCCTGGCCTCTTCACTGACAAGAGGAACAAAATTGTCCCTCGTGCTAGTGTTCTTAACATCTACTGCTACAATGATTTTTATGCCTCTTCTGGCTGCCACAGTCTCACCAAAGAGAACTCCCTGGCCCTGTAGCAGGTAGGAGGCTACAGTCGAGTTTTTTTGCTGTTGTTCCTGAAACGATGTGAATTCTTTTTGATAATTACATGGGAGACTCTTTTTCTTATTTTAAAAATTGCTTTCAAAATAGTAATTAGCAAGTTGTCATTGTTCTTTTTTTCAAAGCAGGTTCTACATGGAGTAAAGAACCTAGAGATGCGATTTTCTTTTTATCACTTGGGGTACCAAAATGGCTATAAATGGATCCAAATGTGATTTTCTTGGGAAAATAATTCCTCTGTTATACAGGCCCTTTTTGCTATATATTTCAGGGCCTGTTTTACCGGTGTAATTTGAAATTTTTCAGAAAAAATCCCTGTCTTTTTTGTTCATGCAAATATCGATTCTGCATTTTTTATTCTGCAAATCTTGTCTTTGAGACTGCTTTTTTATTAATGTCTACAAGTACTTGCAAAAGACTTATTATCTTCAGACTATCACTCTAACTTGCCAAGAACCTCTTTGAACGTACACAGCGTGTTCCCTTAACTGCATGGCTCAATTTAAACCAGTACAATTACTTGGAGGCACATAGGTCTGCTAGTGTGTTATTCTTACATTGCTGTATCTCTTTCCTGAAATGATGATGTGTCATACCTTTATGTGGGTAAAATTGCATGTACAGTAAATGTTTTACCAGTATAACTACTTTAGTAAAATCAAATTATACCCCGTCTAATTATAATGAAAAGAACCCGGAGTGTTGACCAAGACTCACCTGTTAGTTCCTTATTACAGTACATTTCCAGCTGCAACAGAGTTTAAATATCATATTTTCTCTTGTGGGTTATTTTAATTTTTTTCCATAATGTCACGGATTTATTATTTCTAAATGCAATTACACCATCAGTTGCAATGGGAACATTTTTATCTTTGCCCTGTGTCCCATAGTGACAAACCTTGAGAAGTCAAACAGTAAGCTTTCAAAAATGAGCTTATCTGTGAGGTTAAACAAGGTGTGGCAACCCTGACATGGGGCTCCTGCATCAAGAAAATGTAATTTTTCCAGCCCCTTGAGGTGATCCTCATTCTGTAATGTGAAAATAATTTTATAAATGTGTATTTATGTATTTTTAGCACTGTCATATACTGTGTTTTCAATGGAGATGTTATATTTAGAAGTTTCTCAAAATGTGGAGCATGTGTTAAGTTTCTTTTGCGTAATCCATCAAGGCTAATTTGATTCGAGACCGGTGCCTTTTTTTTCCCCCCATCTGTTTGGAAAAGTGCAGTTGTAGAGACATCAGTCATGTAACACTTTCTGTAAAACAGCTTTACTGACAGTTGGGAGTTGTCAGTAACCATGTGGATTTCAAGCTCTCAGTCTGGCTACGATGAGAAAAACCCTCTGACACATAATTTCCACAGAGCCGCAGAATTTAAGGCTGGAAAGACCCAGAGTGCTCATCTAGCTGACCTCCTGCCTAGCCAACCCAGAGGTAAGTCATGTTTCAAGCCTAATAGCTGCAGAAAACACCAGGTTTTGGGACAAACATACACTCAATTTAATAGCATTTGCTCACCAATCACCATTGATTTATTTCAATAGTTAATTACGGTTATTTATTTCATATATATGTTGTGTACATAACTGTGGCTTGTCTCCTGTTTCAGCTGGTCTAGCTTCAACTTTCAGCTTTTGGGAAAGCTTTAAGAGATGCTGAATCTGTGTTCCTTGACTAAATATGTAGAGACCAAACTCTGTGTTGGGTGAGGGTAGAACAGACAGATGCCTCAGGAAAGCAAATTCCTGGAAGCAGGAAAAGAGTTCTGTAGAGGTAGAACCATATCCCTGCTGCCCTTGCCCACAATCCACTGAGTTTGCTACCCTGTGCTGGGGCAGAGGCAGGAGCAGGGGCTTGCAGGGCTTGGCACAGGCTTGGTAGGCTGGACATGGGCTTGCAGAGCTCTGCCTTTGTGTAGGAGATGGAGGAAAACACATCAAAGTGCCCATAAAAGCTCTTTTCTTTTCAACTAAGAAGCAGCAAAACTCAGTTTTGCCCCTGTGTTGTTGAGAAATGTGGGATTGTCTCTTCAGACCAATGCAGCACTCTCCACTGTGTTCACCTTTGGGAAGATACCATCCTGAAATGTTTCCATCTCTCACTGTAAGATGTTTTGTACCCTCTAGGACTCACTCCTGTTTGTTTGTGTCCCACTCAGGAGGTGGCCAGCAGAACAGCCCATGAAGGTCGGAGTCAGAGGTGACATAACTTACTGCAGCATAATTGGCCTATATTCCAGTCCTTTCCCTCACCTCTGCTTCTCAGCATGGGCTCTCTTCTGCTGTGAATCTTTCATCCTTGTATGTGTCTGAGCTTGCTTTTGGCTGCTTTGGAAATCTTATGGTTCCAGTGTGCCCCTGCAAATGATCAAGTTGACTCTTCGGGTTACAGTCTTTCCTCCTTGTTGCATACTGTTGCCCTAATTTTGGAGTTTTTAAAAATGTTACTCAGGAATCACTGTGTCACATATTTTGTGCAGTGCGAAAATATGAAATGGTGCTACCTTCTTGCAAGTTGGAAATTAATCCACTTAATCTTATTTATAATCATATTGTCTATAATTTCATACCTTTATCATTTTATTTAGTTACTTCTAGAATCAAAGAGTTCATCTAGGTCAATATCCTGCTTGAAATGGGGCTGTGACCAGCAGTGGACGAGGTCAGCCACACTACAGCTAAGTCTTGAAACACCTTCAGGAGAAGAAGTTCCACAGCCTCTCTGGGCAACCTGTTTCAGGGTTATCCTGCCCTCCCAGTGAACATGTCCTGTCCAGACCTCAGCATGTGTCCACTCCTACAGCCTTTAGCACTAAGAAGACAAGTTTGACTCTTTTCTATATGGCCACCCTGTTCCAGCAGCCCTTAGCCTTCCCTTGATCAGATTGAACAGGCTCAGCTCCCTCAGCCCCTCTCATGAAGCTTCAGGCCTCTGATGATCTCAGCAGCACTTTACTGGACCCTTTCCAAATTGACACATTTGGCCTTATGCCCTCTGTAATCCCCAACTCCTTTTAACCTGGATGGCTCCTCAGCCAGGTGCTTCCCAGTATGGAACAGATCATATTTCCTTGCTGAACATCATGAGGTGTCTGTTGGCCCAGATCTCAAGTATATAAAGGAGCCTCTGTGTTGAAGCTTTGCCATTTGTCAGTGCAGACAGCTCAAGTCATCAACAAATCTGACTGTGTCTCCATCAAGGTATCTGATGAAGATACTGAAGTGTGGATTTTGGTACTGGCCCCTTGGGTGCACCTCTGCTTGCTGGTGACCTGTCAGGCATGACCAGAGAGTTTTCAGTCCCTCTTTCAACCTCTTTTTCTAGCCTACATCCTCTAAGCCTCCAAATGACATTATGTGGGATGGTGTCAAAACCTTACAGGATTCATTACACCCAGCACTTTCATCTTCACACATTCAGTAATTTCATCTTAGAAAGCAGGCTGGTCAGTCAAATTTTGATTTGCCATCAGTAAGTCCACACTACTTGTTTCCAAATACCTTTTTGTCCTTTATGGCCTTAGAAGTGGATCCCAAGAGGGGCACACTCCCTGATCTTCTAGTGACCGAGATGATAGTGATCAGCAGATAGTTCCCTAGTTTTCTTTCTTGCCTTTCTAAAGATAGATGTGGTGTTAGACTTTTTCCAGACACTGGGGACTTGCTCAGTCCAGACAGCTGTCACAGACAGCAGTGTTACAATCCCACTGCCCAGTTCTTTCAGGAAATGGGTACCAATCCTCATGTCCATCTCTTGTATGTTCCCGTTTTGCATCTGGTTTCACTAAGAAGATGCTTCTGTAGCCAATTAAGTATTCTGCTGAAATTCCACCTTCCTGCATAACAGGATAATTTTTTGCTGAGCTACTCAGTAAGTTGTCTTTAAAAATCATTCAGAACTTCTGGGCACATTTCCACTCCATGGTTGCATCTCAAGGGATTTTATTTCACAACTCAGTCAGTAAACTGAAGTTTCTTCTTCTGAAATCCAGAGTAATTATTCTGTAGCTTACCTTCCCAGCCTTGTTCTGGATCCTGAATTTAATAATGGTGACAGAAGATAAATCCAGGCTGATACTGTGACCACATTCACCATTGGAAGTTGAGTGTAATCCCCAGATGTCCCCTCCAGCATTCACATGATGGAATTATCACTTGTGCAGTATAAGGAGCTCCTGGATTGTGCAGTATTATCACTTGTGCCATATAAGGAGCCTGGTCATTGCTGTGTTACCCTTCCAGCAGATGCCTGGATGTTTGAAATGCTCCATAAGGATCAGGGCTGAATAGAAGGACACTTCTGTCAGTTTTCTGTAGGAAGTCCTGTTCACAGCCTCCTCCTGGTTGGACGTGCTGTGAGAAGCTGCCCTGTTCCCAGGAGGTCTGTCCCCTCTGCTCCTCACCCAGAGGTTCCCTCCAGCCTCAGCTTTTCTGCTGGAGCTTGGTACAGTCAGGGAATTCCTTAACATGGAGCACAACTCATATTGTTCATGTTTGATTCACTGCGATTCACATCTTCTTGATTAATTTTGAATCTCTTGATTCACATCATTCTTGTTTCCTAATCAAGATGTTACTGATCTCTAACCTTACAGTCAAATGCAGTCAAGGATAAGACATCTAATTCCTTTTCTTATTATCTGGGCTTGGTATAGAACTGTAATAATAATAATAATAATTACACGGATTTCTTTATCCTCAAGCTCTTTGAACCTGACCTGCACAGAATTTAGTGTTCTCCAAGTCAAGCCACCTGCACGTGATGGCATCAGATGAAGTTCTGTTTGCCACAGAGAACTGCATTTGCACCCTAGAATACTGCAGCTGTGAAGGTGGAAGGTATTAGAGGGGCATGTGAGCAAATCTTTGTGTTAATGAAAGTACTGCACCAACATTAACATCAGGCTGAATAAGCAGAATTTTCTTCTTTTTTGGTTAATCCCCCAAAGCCCCAAACAATCATGCAAAGAATAGACTCTTTTGAATGAAAGTCACAAATTAACTTTATGTTTTATATTTTGCTCCCACACCAGTTGAGGGTTGTTGTTTTTTTCTTCTTTTCCCATTTATTAATTTGACCAGATTTTTGTGTAAAAGAACTGAAGTAAAGATGGTGGGGGTTTTTTTGTTTTTGTTTTTCATGGGTTTTTTTGTTGGCATGGGGTTTTTTGTTCTTGTTTTTTTGTTGTTCTGGGTTTTTTGGGGTTTTTTTTTGGGGGGGTGGGGGGGTGGTTTTTTTTGTAAGCAGAAAGCTTGATGCAGATCTTGGGCTGTTCCTGTAGCCAGAAGGTGCAGCAGCCTGGCTGCATGGTGACTCATGGCCCTGTGCCACATCGCAAATAATGCTCTTATTAATCTCTCCAGGCTTTGTTCTGGCCCCCCTCCTAGCGGTGTCTGATTTCATGGTGTGGCATAGCCAAAGGTCAGATAAACTACATGATGGCCAGAGTTGCTTCTGCAGAAGGAAATCGGAAATGCCTCTCCCAACAGTTTCAGCAATGAGAACAGAGAGAAAAATACTTTCTTTTACTACTAACCTGCCTGATGCGTCATCTTGTGTTGCTGTTTCAGTAGAGGAAAGCTGTGGTATAGCAGTAACCCAGGGAAGCAGCCAAGCCCAGCTGTGTTGCAAATGCTTCTGGATCTGCCTGGCTCAGTACATTTTTCAGCAAATATGTTCTTTCTTTAGGTGTTTGATCATTTGCAACAAATGACGATCCCAAGCTAGAAGAGATACTGAGCTTTGTCCCTAACTGAGCTGGTGTCATTGACTGATTCATTAATTACCCACTTTCCCCCAGATTAGATTCAACATACTGTTCACAAAGAGATAACTAGTCACAAATTAGTCAAGCTGAAGTTTGATGTGCTTGGCTACAGGGCCATTTTTTCGTTACCAGTTTCAGATGAGTGATTACTCATGTGAAACTAGCAAGTGCCTCTTGCAAGTTGTTTCCTCCATGGCTACCCAAAGTGTTTTTATTCAAATGGAATGGAGCCCATACGCACTGGGCTGGGCGCTTTGCGAGCAGCTAGCATGGCCAGATCAAACACGTATGCTTACTGTAAACTGGTGCGTGGTTTTCCTTGCTCTCCTTTGAACCAAGCTGTCTGTGGTTTCTGGTGACTGCTGTCTCTGTGCTATAGGCTCTGGCTAATGCTGACACATAGAGGACTTATCTGGAAAAAGAGAGGGGAGAACAAGACAGCATCACTTCCTGCACACACAGTCCTGGCCATTTCTATCAAAGGTTGAGACCTTGCCAAACCTCTTTCCAAGAGACGCTTCCTGGGTCACATTTAAATGATTTTAAGGGCAACAGAACCTGCTGTTGGTTAGACAGATGCAGGAGAGCAATAAGATTGTTCTTCTAAAACTCCGTAATTTCATGGACAGACATTGCAATACCAGCCTCATATTATGACTTTCAAAATCACATTTGGGCAAGCCTGCAACGTGTGGGGCTCTGTTTTTTCTGTCACCCAGAGACAGCAGCCCTGCTCTGCATTGCTGTGCTTGGGCTTTCCCGTGCAGCAGGGCTCCCACCGCCTGTGTGGGCACAGGGCTCTGTTGGCCAGAGCCAGCAGTCGTATGTTCCCATATGGAGAAAATGCCAGTGATTGCCTAAAGCACAAAAGGGGAGAGACAGATCCAAGTGGTCTGTGTTAAACCTGGCCTCCATGACCATCAGGGCCAGGTGGGGCTTTGCACTGAGCAGATTTGGGGCTTGTCAGTCTGTCAGCTGCTTCCAAAGGAACAGCACCCAGCTCCTCACCCTGTTTTCCAGCTGCCAGCAGCTGCCCTGGGCCGAGGCCCTGTGGGACCCTTACCCCAGAGCTCGCCCTGTTTCTGCACCTCAGCGCACTTGCTGCACCATGGACCATGGCAGGGACTGGGGAGGTGGCAGCCAGGGCCAGCCCTCCTCCCTCAGCCTCCAAAGTCCCCTTTGTCACTGCCAGCCCCTGCCTGGTCTCAGATTAACCTCATGGCTGGCTGGTGGCAAATTGTGCGGGAGCCCTGCTCTCTTTGGCTCGCTTAGCCAGGGGGGTTTGTTTTCCGGAGCGTGGTTATTACTGCTCTGCTTTTGTTCTTTGTCATCAGTCCTGCCTTATTTTTATGTGCATTAACTGTTAATAACATTGTGAAGCGTTAAGCTTTGGCAACCAGCTGAGCTCTGCACAAATCCGAGGACAGCACGGCCGCTGGCACAAGGCTGCTCGCCGCCACGGCGGGCGGTCGGACACACGGAGCGCTCGGTTTGGCGACCGACAGGACCGGACGCTTCCTGACATCGTGACAAGGCAGCAGGGGAGGCGGGGAGGGCAGCCCAGCACATGGCGGCACAGGGCTCAGCGCTGGCCTGGCTCCTCTTCAGCCCGGGCTTCTCCCAGCACTGCCCCTTGGGCTCCTTCCCACTCTCCGGGCTCCTCGTCATCCCTCAGGAAGGCGGCGGGAGGAGGGAGGAGCAGAGGGATGAGAGCTGGCTTTGCTCACAGATGCTGCTGCTGCAGAGGGAGGCACCACCACGGGAATGTAGACGAACAGGCAGAGGTGATTAATAGTGATACATATTATTTTAATTGAGTCATGTTTGGCCTCTTGCTTTGCCAGTAGTCAATTTTTTTACTATTGTTGTGGTTTGAATTTGGAATTAATTTAAAGTATAATAAGAATCCTTCAGCTGGCAAATGCGGGCAAGACTGAAAATTAAAATGCTATGTAAATCTCACAAGATTAGGGCAAAAACTGCAGCAGGCAGTGGAATGGCTGAAGCTTCAAGAAGCTGGAAAAGCCTCTCTCCACATTATTCCTGATAATACAAAATCAATTTACATCGAATGAATTTTTTCCAAATAACCATCCACCACATTCTATTTAATATTACTAATGAATGCAGAAATTGGATCTTAATACATTTCATGGAAATATTCTGCGGAGGTTTTATTAGTTTTAAAAATATTTGGTGACATTGCAGTACTTTGTCATTAAAATTGCCAGGTCTTAGATAGATGATATAGATATTGTGGAATTGTAATGAGAATGCTGTGGTGCTTGCAGTGGCATCATTTTGTTTTGAAATCCCAGGTCCTTTCCGAGGGTTTTTGAAGCAGCGTGTATGAGATGCTGCCACCCCCTGCTTTCAGCTCTGCCATAGCTGAGAGCACGGCAGCAATAAGGCAGGGTGGGGATGGTGCACGGGGACAAGGGAGGTGTCAGCCAGACCCACGGACAGCACCGAGCTCATATACACGGCTCTGCCTCGGAGCTGCCTTGTTCTTCGCTGATGCCCCTGAAGAAAAGGCAACAACAAACAATTAAATGAGTTTCTCCCAGCTGGGATGCAGCGGAGGCTCGGGGCTGCAAGGTCCCACCGCTCACCTCGTGCTTTTGGGGGCTGCAGGGGCAGCAGGCGCTGGCTGAGGCTGCTTCTCCCAGGAATCCCAGCAAACTCCATCCAAAGGAAGGCATCTAGCATGTGGAGGGCGGGAAATCCCTGGCAAGGAGGTAAGACCTCCAGCCCCGCAGCACACCCTGGGCTCACCATTCCTCTCACCACCTGGACGGCTGCTGAGACTGCCAGGAGCTGGCAGTGCGGCTGGATGGCACCGAGCCTGGGGAAATCGCTGCCGAGCCCTCTGCGTGTAGGGCATCCGCTTCGACCTGCCTCCGGTTAGGAGGAGGTGGAAGTGCCCTGCCTTGGCTGTTGCTTGGAGCTCCATCTGCAGCACTGATGAGGAAAGTATCATTCCTCCTGCGCGGAAGCCATTAATTCCCAGCTGCGGGAGAGTGATCCGGCATGGGGCAGAATCCAGCCCGCTGCCTGGAGGAAGGTGCTGCGGAGAGCGGGCCTAGGGCTCCCGGCAGGTCTGTGTCACCACACGCTATTTCTGACCTGCCCAAAAGTGCTGCTTATCTCTGCAGATTAAGGGCAGCCCGAGCGCGGGGGTCCCCTGCAGCCTCTCCGCGGGGCTGGGGGGACCAGGCAGCCCCTCCCCTCCCCTGGCTCAGCTTCCTCACCTCGGGAATCAGGATAATATTATCTGCCCGTGGGAGCTTCATCACTTACAGCCAGTGGCTAAAATTGTCAAACCAAGTGAGAGAAAAGGGCCATGCATTGTTAGGTTTCCCATCAAAATTCTTCTCTCCCCCACCCCCCCCCCATTGGTAAAAAACTACGTGAACTGAAAATGAGACACCTGGAAAAGAAAAAGAACCCCATGGGCTCTAGATAAGACTCTGTTTGTGTGAGGCTTCCTACTATCTTTATTCTGTTGTGCATACAGACAACAATGCAGCTGCGGCCAAGAGGAAGGAGATCCCCAAAATGAGGGCTGTTGAAGTCAAAGTGGAGAGATGAGCTACAACAGCAGCATTAATACTTTTTTTTACATTCTTTTCAGACATGGTTACAGCTCCCATTTATTCTGCTACTGATTAATTTGATCAAACATTGTGAACAAATAATTTGTATTAAAAATCGTGTGAGTTCCACCCTTCCTGTAGTTGGCTTCAGGCAGGTATTTATTGGATAACATTGTCTCAGACTAGTGAATGTTGACATTTAATTAATATGGAAGCTTAGCATTGTGAATATGAAGAACAGAAAAAAGGCCCAAGAAAATCCTGTGATAATGAAAGGAGATGACAACCAGGTTCTGATAGTGAGACATTTCTCTTGACATTGAAGGGTCAAATGTAGATATCTGGTGGAGGGCTGCAAATAACACTGCGGGTCAGGGTTTGCATGTAGGGATAGTTCTACACAACGCCTGCCTTACCCTCGAGCTGCTTGTGCTTACACTGGCAGTGCTAGGGTGGGTATTTTTGTCATGACTATGCTAGGAAGATGCTACCAAAGTAGGGAGAGTGGTGTGACATACCAGTACAGTCCTACAGCTGTGAATGCCCACCATACAACCACGGGATTGCTTTCCACAGAATTTAGAGGTTAAAACCCCCCCAAATTAGGCTAATAAAATTGAATCTATGTTAGGGGATTGGGTACTGTGACCAAAAAAAGCAAAATTAGGCTAGTAAAACTGCACTTATATTAGGGGATTAGCCACCATGACCTATATGCCTATGTCAGCAGAACTCTGGAGTATCTCAAAAGTACTTGTGTCCTGTCTGACTTGTGATGGGTAACATCCATTGCCACGAAAAGCAAACAAACTGCAAAGAACTCAATTGTAATAAAAAGAGAATGGTTTATTATGGAAATGTAAGAGGAAGTGTTTCTCATGCATAAATCAGGAGCATGGGGTTGCCTGAATTTTCCATTCCGTTAACTCTGCACTTTTAGAGTTGACATGAAAATAGTTGGAGAAAGGAAATATTCTCTGCTGTACACTGAGGATATCACAAGGCATGTTAAATTGCCCTGTTACTTTGTTGGGCATTAGCCTGCCACTAACTTCTGTTTATTATGTGGTTTACCTTACAACATAATTGTGTTCAGAATCCCGTTTATTGCATGTGCAGGAAGGATATTGTTTTTTCCTTACATTATTGGGCTTTATCGCCTATACTTTCATCTGCTTCATGCTGAAATTTGACCAAAAAAAAATTAAAAATGTGAGAGTGAGTCTTTTTCTCTGTTTCATGTTTAGATTCAGCAGAGAGGTTTCTGCTTAGTGGAAACAGATATTCCATTAGAAGTCCACTGCTGCTGTATAATTTAAATGCTTTTTCAACACCACAAACTACCTCAAGTCAAACAGCTGGTGTTGACTAAGAACGGTATTTCAGCCTGTTACATGCTGTGATTATTACTTCCCAAACAAGAGTTTATACTTCATTTTCAGTGAAGAATAAATTAATTAGGATGGCAATGTGATGCGGGAATAAGGAGGTGAGTGAAATTAACAGTTTTCACCTACTCTGAGATTTGTTTAATTAACTATTTTCATTTGGAAGTGGTGGTCTGGGACTATATTTTAGCAGTAATACTTCTTTTTGGGCAAACAGTATACTTCACAGGTCATGCAGGAAAACAAGCTCATCAGAAATCTGATCAGTACTTTCATTTTGACTATGCATGATATACTAGATGAAAAAAATCCTATTGAACAGACTTAAAAATCTACCTTTTCATAGCATGTATTGAAAATGAGTTGTATCCTCCCAATAAGTAGGAGAAGTAATTGTATTCTGCTTGTTTGTTATATTTGAAGAAATTCCTTTCTCATGTTGCTGGAAAATTGCCACACTAGAGAAAGCTACTAATTCCTCTTTTCTCCATTAAAACGTAGCGAGCATTCTGCTAAACCATCAATATTATTGCAATGCTTCTCTCTCCACAGATCAGGGACTATTTGCTTCTCATCAATACTAAAGTTTAGTGTTTAAAATCTTATCTCTGCATTCGTAATGAATTGTTGATAGAAAAAAAAATCTTCACTATCTTTTCAGTTGTCTTAAGATTTCATAAGTCATTTAAAAAAAGAAATAAAAATGAAAAACATCTGTTTTAGAGACCAACCCCTAAGAATGTGATTCTACAACAACGCTGGTTGCCCTCACATGCCCTTAATGACCACTTATTGGCAGTAACATAACTTAAGGTTTTAATTGATGTTTTAGCCAGGCTTTTGACTTCAGAGTAGTATTTGTAAAGATTCTAATTATCATGATATAGTAGAAATTAGAAGGTAATTTGTAAATGTTTAGATCAATGTGATTAATACAGTAAAACTAGAGCAGCCTGAACATGCATATAGCTTTACTTAGGGGAGCAATCCGTGCTTAAAAAAATACCTAAAAATAACTGCAGATTCAGGTCTTAAGAGATAAAACACCATCAGTCTGACCAGATTTTCATTTCTACAGAAATCTGATGTGTAGTACGACTTGTATTCCACCAATCTCACAAATATAATTTGTATTCCATCAATTATATAAACAAATTAACTTCTTCTCCTGTTTGAATTTCAACCACAAATGCATATTGAGAGATCTGAATATATTTGTTATTTTAAAATATATAGGCAAGTAAATCTTAGTGTACAGCTTCTTCATGAGTTTTTGAGAAGCATGTAGACATCCGAGGTATTTTGACTGAGCCTTGAGGAATGTTTCTTTCCATGAAACACAGCCCTGAAAATCTGTATTTCCACCATGTGCCATAGTAAATTCCAGGTTCCCTTTCTGTGAAGATTTTCTCACTTTAAGTTAAAAATTATCGTATCAGTGACAGTGTCACCAAAACTGGACAATATTTTATCCCTCTGAAGTGCATTTGAAAACACTGGATACAAAAGGAATGCAAACAAACTGAAAACAAATTAATTAAACAGCAGAACTGTTTTGTAGTAACATTCTAAGGCATTCTCAGCCTTCTGCCTTAACACTCCCCATTTAAGAAAAGACCAATTTAGAGGTTGCATTTGCTGTTCCAAACAAGTGAGAAAAGCTTTAACTGTGCTTTACTTACAGTTGTACAATTCCTTAAAAAATGTAGTCATTTAACATTTCCTGACCATAGCATTTTTGCTCATCTCCCAAACTGAGCTCTTTGCATGCAAAAGCCAGCCATCAGGGTTTAAATAGGCTCCCCACTACAATTCTTCTAAAAATTACTTTCCTTTCATAATTTTGGTACAACCTGAGGGACCTTTATTTCATAGAGGCAGAGAGGACAGAAGCAGTTTGTTTCTGGGCAGCACGGAGTACCTGTTTTGAGTTAGCTCCTGCTTGTCTGACTCCCCTGAATGATTCTATTGATTTCAAGGGGTCCACTTGCATGAGAAAAGTGAGCAGCAGAGACTGGATGCTCGTTTTATTGTTTCATCCAACACAGATTCATTTTATAGGATCAGTTATTCTGTGTGATGAATGGGAAGCGTAACTAAAAAATTGAGCCTAGAAATCTAATGTTAGCAGTGAGCGTATGAAAGTCTGATTGTGAAATATGATCCAGAACACATTTACTAACAGACAAAACTCAAGACTCATTTCTCACACAAGCAGGACTGTTAAAGTCAGTAATACTTTGCTTTTCCATTACAGCCAACAAGATTTCTGCTGCACAAAGGCTAAGCAAAGCAAAGATAGAAAGATCTGGTGCTTGGAGCAGTAATGCTTTCATTTGCTAAAACCTCATGTGTGCAGAAGGTAGAATTAATTTAATTGCAAATAAATGTCGAGAAATAAATTAATGAAATAATACTAGATTTTGCTACAAGAATATGTTATGGGTAAGATATTCTTTTGTGTCAGTCTTCCTAAAGAGAGGGAAACAAAGGAAAATGGGTAGGGGAAAAAAAGGCTGTACTGAAAGCACATACAGAAATCAAACGCAGGAAAACTGTTGGGGACTTAATAGTGCTAGAAGTAAATTGGCCACTATTCTTTCTATCAGAAAGAGACCAGAGAATTTGATTAAATTAAACAGGAGCCATTTCTTTGTTCCTGAGAACAGAGAAAGCAGCATTTTAACCAGACAACTGAGACAGAGAACCCAGAAAAAAAAAATCTATTAAAGAGATAACAAAGGAGAAAAGCACTTACACTAATTCTGTCAAAACTCATGAAGCATCCTGAGAGGTTTACAAAGGTGATATTCTTCTAAGGCACGTAGAGACAGCTATAGTAGAATATTTGTGGTAGGTCCAAAGGACTGGTGATTTCTTTGCAAGTTAAAGGCCCAGTAATGCCTATGAAATAAGCTAAAATGCTACATCTGTGAGGGTCAACAAAACAGCACAGCTGTGTGGCTTAGAAATTAAATGTTATAAAGATAAAAGCACTCAACCTCTGTAACACTGAAATTATTTCAAGAGGCTCTGTAGAAAGGCAGGCCAGCAGATTTGATGAATATTTTAGTTGTTTTACCTAGAACAGGCACCTGTCACGTCCTAAAGAAGGGGCCAACACTAGTATTGATATAAATAAGAAGACAAAAAGCTGTGCTTTCTTGAAGTTGGTCATATCAATTCAGTATCCTCTTATCTCCATGATAATTTATAATATTTACCAGAGTGTAAAATAAAACAAAACCCTTGCCCAAACATATATTCACTTAAATCATTGTTCACCCTCAAGCAGAAAATAATTCCAGCTGTCTACTGTTATGTATTTGTCAGATTTTCAGATGTGAAGAAGTAGTCACTGTTCCTGTAAAAAAGTCCAATTCTCCTATTTCTGATAAATCCACATAGAATGTATTTTACAAGAGTTTGTAAACTAAACACATTTGTGCAAATACAAAGGCATCTTAGTAGGGCTAATTTAGGGTAGATACTGATTTGAGAGCAAAATATGGCCCATCAGCTTTCATATTTAAGTTAATGCAAAGATTTATTAGTCCTCTAGGTAAACATTGACCTTGGCTTCACCTTGGTCAATATTTACTTCTCAAGTTAATAAATCTTTATATTAACTGCAATTGAAGTCACTCTCTGCTTAAAAGATAAAGACCAAACAGGTCCTCATATGAAGACAGCATTCATCAGATAAACTCTGCAGCTTGATTTATCTTTTCGCCCACTTGCCTTAAAAAAATGGTAATCCATAGATGGTGAAAGATGTTCCTCTCTGGAGGGAAAGAGGTTTGGTTTTTTTGGTTTTTTAACCTGTAGATTTGTGCATTTTGCTTATATTTTAAGGTAATGGCACCAGCTTTTTGTCTCTTGCACTCAGGAATCTTCAGAGTTTCCAGGCTGTTACATCCCTACACAATCTATTTACCTATGGGCAAGCCTAGAGACTATTTTACTCAGTGGACAGTCCTCTTGCTCCCTGACGTGGTTTCTATTCAGTTTCAACAAGATGACATGTTTAACTTTTTGAAATTCATAGCTATTTTGGAAAAAGGTGCTGACTGGGGGTGATGAGAATGGCACTGCAATGAAACCAATAAAAAAATATCAACTAACGTGTGAGTACCTTGCAAAAACAGGAAACTTTGAACTTTCCAGAAGAGAAAAGACATCAAAGACTTGACTTAATCCAGCTACCAGAAATGGGAATATGAATTACTGTAAAAGAAATTGTCTCAAGGAGCATTTGGATAAGTAGAAGATGAAGTTACAATTAGAGATTTTCTTGAAATTAAAAGTGAAAAGGAAAACCAGACAAGAACAGATTTACACATCTTCTCTTTCCATGATTTAAAACATTATTGCACTGATTAAAACCTCACCATGCTGTTTTCTCCGCATTTAATTTGTGCTTTTAAAAGCCAAAACAAACAACATATGTTTTGTTCATGGGTGTCTCTGACGGAGTCCGGATTAGATTATACCATAGTTCACTTTTTACTGGATTCTGAACAATATCAAGTCTTTCTGCTTGCAGAAAAATTGAGGACTTGATGAGAAATACTCAATTACAGAGAAATTAAAAGCTGAACTTTCCAAGAAAGAGAATCAAAGCAGAAGTAACTTCAGAAACTAAATGGCAAAGCTGTTTCATTTTTAAAAACATATTTAAGATCTCACTTAAATAAACATCAACCACTTCACTTATGCAGGCATTCCCTTTGAAGTCAATGGGATTAGCCATGGATAAAATTCATCCTAAATTCTCTGTAGAAAGACAGGTACAAAGTCACTGAATCATTTAAATCCCACAGAGTCTCAGGCTTAAAAGCTGCAAAGGTTTCTTGTTAGTCCTTTGGACTGGAGTGCTCAAAATGCAGAAAACTGGGGGGCAGGATTTGTCCTCACTGGAAGATGCCTTAAGTCTCTCCAGTTACATTCCTCTCTTCCATCGAGCTGCAGTTTCAGCATCCCCTTGTTTTCCCCATGCAGCGCTGATGAGTTTACAATGATGCTGTGATGCCTTTCTGCAGGCAGTGCAGGGAAATGTCATGCAAACTCCATTAATAAATCATCCTATTGGCATAAACTCTTTCAATGGCACAGCCAGCTCTACTAGCAAGACAATGTATTTGCATGATTGTGTGCGTGTAAAAAGTATATATACTCATCTCTCAACCCCAAAAAACCTGATCCACGGTTTTATTTCTTTCTTTTCTCCTTCGTTGAAAACAGCAGCTTAGTCAGTAAATGACGAGGCATACAAAGGGATACAAGCTCTATAAAGCCAATGGTGACTGGTATAATACACTTCTGACTTTCATTGTAAATATTACTGTAGATATAACTATTCAGAGCTGTACTTCTCTCTACACTTCCTTATTTCTAGTTCATGAAAATAAAACACAGATAGAATTTCAACATAGTTATAAAATCTGCCAGGATTTTAAAAGAATTTTTAAAAGAATAAACATGAATAAAGATGGTTTAATTTACTGGCATGAGAACTGAGGGCTAGGAATGTAACTGTTTGAAGGCTATACTGCGAGCAAGTGGCAGTCCTCAGAGACGGAAAACCAAACAAATTATGGCTGCTGACTCCCAATATTCCACTTTAATTGGTGGGGGTTGTCCTGGAGAAAGATACATGAGCCTTTCCCGGCGGCAACAGGAATGTGACATATATAAATACAGGGGCCCATTTGCGTTTGAGTCACTCACGCACCCGCATGAGACGTTCGCGCTGGGAGGCGGCCCGTGTGCCCCCGGTGCAGCTCCCGCCGCGGTGCCCGCGGCAGCGGACACGGCCCTCAGAGCTCAGAGCACCGCTCCGCGCCCGGCACCCGCCGCCCTCCCGGAGCCGCCGGCTCGCGGCAAGGGGGAGGGGGGCTCCAGGGCGCTCCCGCTAATTTTAACAGCGTTCTCCTTTTTCTCTCCCCGAAATCAGGAGGCCGAAATTGCCGGAGAAGCGCCCCCGCCCCCGCGCCGGGGCTCTCGCCTTTGTTGTGCTGAGCCCGGCACCGGCGAAGGCGCCGCTAAATGAATGGTAAATTGTCTTTAAAAGGCGCTGGCGGGCGATGCCCGGTCCCCGGCGAGCCGGCGGCGGGGGCGGGTCGGCGGGCAATGCCTGCCGCTGGGACACAACAGGCACGTTGGGGAGGTTTCAGACACCTTTCTTTCCCCATTTAATCCCATCTCACCCTGTCGTGACCGGTTCCCCGACACATGGAGTACCGAGTGAGCCGGACACACGGGGTAGGCAAGGGCGCATGTGTGTAATTAATAAAGTAAATTAAAGGGTTTTAAAAATTAATTCTACTCATTTAGTCACGAATCTGTTAATGAGGCATGGAAAGCCCCCGGGATCGATAGTCGGGAGTAAAACCGAAGTAGGTAAAGGAGGTGCCTGCTGAATGGTACAAGGTTTATAGAGGAAGTATCCGTATCTCAGGCGATATAAATATATATAAAAGGACGTGTACAAATCTTTGCCTGCTCTGGCGGGGTCTGGATTCCATCGGCACGATGGAGGCAGCCGCCGTCTCCTTAGTTTATGGGGCTCCGAACTTTCCCTTCGCCGGTACCGCGGGGCTTCAACCTTTGCTCCGCAGCATCCTCCCAGCCACAGGGGCCTCTGGCTCCTACTATAAATATTAATACTCTGCGCTAGTGCGAGGCATAATTATCTCCCCTTAATTGCAAATTCAACCAAAAATTGAGCCTGCTGTCATTCAGGCACCTCTAAATTATTGTAATTAGGGCTTTTTTTATGTCAAGTGAATCCCTGGGCTGAATGTTAGTCCTTGCATGCAGTAGTGCAACATGTAAACCATATGGCTGTGCCGCTGCTCGGGAAACCCCACCGCCGGGAGAAGCCGCCTCCCGTCCCCGCTCCCGGGGGCCGGCTCGGCTCGAGGCAGGGGGTCCGGGCGGAGCGGAGCAGCCCTCGGGGAGTCCCGGGGGTCTGCCGGCCGCGGCAACGCCGTCCGGCACCGGGGGCGATGCGGGGGCGATGCCCCGCACCGGCACCCACAGCTGCCGCCCCATTTCGGAACCGGCGTCGCGTCCCCCGCGGCCGCCGGGAAATGCCCCCTCGGAGAACCGACCCGCTCCCGCTGCTCGCCCCAGCCCTTTGTTCGGGGGCCGGAGGGGCCTGCGGTGGGGTCTTCGGGCCAGGCAGGACGGGCTGGGCGAGCCCCGGTTCCTCAGCTGGGTGTTGAACCATCTTCCAGCGCCGGTGTGGGCGCTGCCGTCCGCAGGTGCTGCCCAGACTCGTGTCTGTTCCCGTCGTCTTTTGGGAGTGAGAGAACGAGCCGTCTCCAACACAGGTCCCTCGCGTGGCCTGGCCCCGTGTCGCGGAGCCAGAGGCGAGGCTAGCGGAGGGTACAGCGCAGCGCCGGGGCTGCAGATCCAGTTCCAGCCACGCCTCTTTCCCCGCTCAACCAGCCCTCTGAGCAGTGGGCAGGGCGCTACTCCTGCGGCCTGCAGCCCTTCCCAAAGCGCATGGGGTCTAGGGCCTTCTTCAGGCTCAAGAGACAAGCTTTGTCTTTCTCCCCAGTGCGGTAGTAGCAGAGGACTCTATTCCTGACCAAGGACATGCATCATTCTGTGTGAAGCTGGGGTGCTGTGCCGAAAGGAGCACCAGGTTTGTTGGGCAAGCAAGACAGACAATAAGAAGGGAGCCCAAAGTCCATGCTGAGGACCTTCTGCCAGGATGAAGGGAGCCTAGGTCTCTGTCCCCTGTGAGATTTATGCACTTCATGCAGTAATTCTCATACAAAATACATAAACAACCTTTATGTCAGATGCTGGTGTTGTCCACTTGCATGTGATCTGCTAGTGCTACTGTTTGCAAGTCTTATATCCTGCCTTCCAACCTGAAAGGGTGAGAACCAATAATTTGTATGGAAACACGGCATCAAGCTTTCAGAAAACTGCTAAAACCCACAGGTTTTTAAATTAGTGCTCAGGAAATTATGTACCACAGCTCTAGGTGCAAGAGCCATGAGAGCACAATGTGTCATTACCCAGACAGGAGATGCTGCTGGCTCTGGTTGTGATCTCATGTTTGGTGGCAAGGCTGTGTAAGGAGCTCTTCCCTGCTTATCTCCAGTTTATTCATTCCTGTCCTTGTGCTGCCTGCTGTGCTGGACTTGCAGAGCTATTTGTGTGGCCGTGAGCAATGAAGACTGAAGAATTGTTATGGCTATATTTTATTCCCCTCCCAGTTCTATAACTCAGAATTCTACTGGGAAACTGTCCACCTCCCTTTCCTAGGCACATTCCTAAAATGTGCCTTCATTATCACAAGTCACACAGGACTCATGTGCAGCTTCTGATTTCCTAAGCCATGTGATGGAGTGCAGGATAGATGGAACCATAATCAGTGAAAAGTTTCTTGATGTGTAGTGTCCTCAGTGGAAGGGTTTTTTCTGAGTAAGAAATTCACGCAAGAGAATTCACATCAAAAGAAGCAGTGCATAGAATGGAGCACTCAAAAGTAGGAAATGACAGGATGAAACTTTTCCCTGCGTGTTAATATGGCCTTACTATAAAGGGCTTTTGGTCCGTTTAGATTTTGAGATTTTACCTTATCTTTGCTGCAAGACTCTCTCATTTAATGCAGAAGATGCCACCTGCCCTGCAAGTGAATCCAGACTGAGTTTCAATCTTTGTTCTGCCCTGGCAAGGGCTGCAGTGTTGGGCAGGGAGCAGGAGCAGGCAGCACTTTTCTGAGGGGAAACCCCACAGGCAGCAGCTTTGCCTCTGATGAGACAGCTCATCTGTCACCTGGGCTGGCCCCTGCCACAAACTTTTCTGAGATGGCTTTTCTGTCCTGTGCTTACTTCTGGCCCTCAAAGAGCAGCTCAGACCTGAGCTGAAGGGGATCTGATTTGGAAAAAGCTTCTGTTTAAGCTGTTGAGAGCTATGCTGTGAATCCATGAAGTACTACAGAACATGAAGATATCACAAGACTCAGCTCCAAGGGTTTCCAGTTCGAAGATCCAAAACCCAAGGCGCTGACATGTCTTGCTGTGCCTCACCTGGGGCTTCCCTGACCCTGCCCATGGCCCAGGACCCTGTGCCAGCCCAGCCCATGGCTGTCGGTCCCTGCCCCTGCCCTGCCGATCCCAAGGGAGCAGCCAGCCCTTACTGCTCCCTAAAGAAAACCATTTGAGAGATCTGATGTTTCAGCTTTAATTTTTTTCTTTCATTTTATGTCTTGCATATACAACTAAGAGAATAATGCCACCTTGCCTCACAGTGATGTAGTGCAAATACGTTAGTATTTCTAAAAAAATGAGCTGGCAAGGTGGGAAGGCCAGAGAAAGCCCCACAGAGAAAGTGGTGGCAAAGTGAGAGGCTGGAAAGCCCCCACTGGAACACAGCTACAGCAGTTCCCATTTTAAGGCAACCACATGGGAGTGAAGAAATGGATGCTTCTCATTTCATTCCTTCTTGTTATGAGCAGCTAAATTGCTTAAAAGCTAAAAGGTCCTTTGAAAGTCACCAGACATGTTAGCTGCCCTGTAAATTGGAAAATAGTATTATGCTGTGGTATTTTTCAGTTTGTGGCCTGTTACTTGCCTCCTCCCAAAATTTCACTTGCTGGAGTGGTTTACAGTGGCAGAGGTGACCCTGTTCTGGCCCTGTTGAAGTCAATGGGAATTTCCCCCTGATTCATGAGTGCCAGTATTTCCCATGGGGCAAAAAAATTTGCATTCCTTTGCCTCCTTAAATTCAGCCGAGGTCAGTGCAGATTTGGTGAGTCCTAAGTGTTACAGAAAGCTCTTTCCTTGAGCCTGCAGATACTGCCCCTGTTTGAGGTAAACTGAGTTGTGTTTTAAGTTCCAATTTTAGAAACAAACACAGATGTGATAATTACCACCTATGAGCAGGAAACCAAGATGGTGTAAATAGGTCAACATGCTGCCTGGGCTTGAGCCAGAGAAGTGTTTTATTTATGTAACAGAAGCCATAGTTTGTTTAGAAGGGAGGTTTTAGATTAAACCATAGTCCTTTGGAAACCGGGATAGTCAGTGACGCCTGTGTTATTGTTAGTTCTCAGTAATTCTGCAGAGTTAACATCTGCTGTGTATTTTATTAGTTTTGTATATTATTTGCAACAGTGTTAATAACATTGTTTGCAGTACTAATAATACCAGATTTCTGTGAACTCGTGCTGAACTGTGTGCAGGAAAATTATTTGGGATGGTACTCATGGGGTCAGTAACATATCACCTGTGAATTTGGTGTTATTAATTAGCAGGCTTGGTTGGAAAGGCCACCATGCAGGAATAATGCCCTCGCCCTCAGTCTGAGCTCTGTCCCGGGGCAGCATCCCACCCCGATGGGCAGGCGCTGCAGCAGGAGGGATCCCGGAGGAGTGGTGGTGGCTCTGCGGTGCCTGAAGTCGGTCTGACAGCACGGAAATGGCACTCAGATGTCTCTGGCCTGCTTGGTAATGGAGGAGAATGTGAGGGTGAGCTTCCAGAGGAAAGAGGACGTTTTTCCGGGGAATGTATTTTTGCGCTGATGAAGAATTTCCGCTGAGTACCTTCGCAGCAAAGAGAAGCAGTTAATGAGATGCAGAGCTCCTCTTTGCCCAAGCTCTCACGGTGCGCTCCTTGCCAGGATCCAGCCCTTGCTAGCTGTGCTAACATAGTCTCAACCCAGATTTCCTTTGTGCCGAAGAAAAAGCAGTTTTGGGAAGCAAGCCTTGTGCCCCGCAGCTCAGGAGAGGAAGGCAGGAGAGGGACCGTATCCCATGGAAACTGCAGGGGGCACAGTGTCATTACTAGAGGGCCGGGAGAATAAGATGCTGCTGACTTGCCTTCCCTATCGACGAGCAGAGTGGGGCTGCGAGTGGCAGAAAACCAAGCCGCGGCTCTGATTCCCCACCCCTGTAGCGGTGCCGTGGTGTGATGCCAAGCTCCTTGGCACGGCTGCACAGCGGCAGCGAGGCCTGTCAAGATGCCCCGTGTCACGGCGGGGACTCAGCCCGTGTCATCCCGTAACACAGCGTTCGCTCCTGCCTGCAGCAAAAGGGACGCCGTTCAGGAGGGTGTGCTAAACACCCAGCACCGAAAATTTAAGGGAATAGGTTTGCTTCACCTTTCCAAAAATGTTAAAAAACACTGAATATTGAAGAATTCTTGTTAACAACATGCTGTCTGCTAATACATAAATTGTTTTATCTTTGAAATATATTTGTTTGGAAGCCGAATACATTCACTGTTACTTTTGGTGTATTTTTCTTACACGCAGCTGTGAGGGCACAGATCCCTCTCACCTGTTCTGGGTCAGCAGGATGAGGGATTTGCTTTCAGTGTGGGGACACAGATAGGGCCATTCAAATGGTATCTTGTGGCCTTTTTTTCCCCTGCAGAAATGCCTTGTATAGCTGACATCACTGGTTCAGCAATCTACAGTGCTGAATAATCGTAAACATATTTGTCCTACTTATTCCCCTGGAGGATTTTTCCACCTAAGATATTTAAAGGAATATGTTGCTGTGACATAGGTCTATTTCAGAAATACTGTCAGATTATAGTACTGTTAAAGTTCATAGATTTAGTAACTGTGTTCCCACAACTAAACCCCAAAAGGTTTTGCCTGTAGATACAGAACTCCTTACCAGCTGAAAATGTTACAGCTGTCTAAGCAGAAACATTTATTTTATTTATATAAAAACATGCTCTCATATTAAATACGTATATGTGAAGTGACTGTTTTGTGGTCTTAGACCTGACAAATTAGCTCTAGAAACATTTGTTTCTCTGGTGTGTCATCTCTGTGAAATATAGCTGGGTGCATAAGGAGTTTGATACTGCTTGAGCACTTGCTCTTTCTATACCCTTGGGATAGTGTTAGATTTTGTAAACTTTCCCCCTCTAGTATTTGTCTCAAGGGATCAGAACAAAAATACAGGTTGTTTTTTTTCAAATTATGTCCAGGAAAATGACAGTTAAACAAGAGAAAACTACCAACAAATTTAAAAAGTATAAGGATTGCTTACTCTTATGTAAACTTAATCTTTAGGAAAACAGAGGAAAAGAGAAAATTATTGGGGAAATAGTGTTTCCAGAGCTTCCAGGAAGAGCTGTTAACAGTTTATTAGAATTTGTTGTAGTAATTAATAGAATTTCAACAAAAGCATTAATATTATTTAATAATTATTATAGAATTATTAGTAATTATTAATTTTAGTTATTTCCTTGTTTTGTTTTTATCTGATACCAGTGTTATTTGCAGATTACCATCCAAATAGAGCATTAGAATTTATTCAGATACTTTACTACAAAGCTAGTTAATTAAGGAAGTTGATTACATGTTATCCAAAATACACTGTTCATAACAGTACAGTGAGTTGGACCATATATCCTCCTAGTAAAAAAAAAAATTATCTAGTACTTCTGCATATATTTAACACCAGAAGGATTCATTTAAGTTGCTAGAGGTTTCACCTATATTTAGGTGACTGCATTTTTAGCTAGTAAAGGAGTCAAGCAGAGAAGAACCTGCCAACTACTTTCGTAGATGGAATTACGAAAGGAGTCCAATGGAGAAGAATCTGCTGAGTTCTTTTCATGCATGGAGTTACTTATATTCCATTTTTCAGCTCAGCAGGTTCCTGTGATGAAAGGGAACTGATCAGAAGATATGGGCAGGGGATTCCTGCAGGTGAGGCACGGCTCAGCTGCAGGGAAGATGAACCTTCCCTATGGTTTTTTCCCTCTGACATGGCAGCACCACCTTGCCCTGACCTGGCCTGATCTGCCCTGGTTGTCCTGGAGCAGTTGTGCCAGGCACATCTTGGAGGGACAGCTTTCTTCTCCTCCCTTGGCTTCTGGCCTGTCAGCACCTTTCTGCATCTGGGGCTAAGCTCTGCTCTTTCTGAGGGGAATCGGAACAAATAATTCTGCCCATCTGCCTTCACCCGTTCCAGCACTTCCTACAGATTTGTGTTTTGTGATTGATCCTGAGTTCCTGATGGAACTGTGCTGTGGGTAAATATTCACGTGGTGTCTTAGTTAGTGTCTGTTATCTTGGGGGATTGTACTTCCACTTTTCCTTGTGCAGGGTGCTTAGTCCCCCTCTTCTACCCGAACCCCTGTTCCTCTGAAGATGAATAGCAACTTCATAGCTCAAAGCAGTCTGTACCTCCCTGTTAAATTTGGTTAAAGCTGGCCAGAGAATCTGCATGAGAACTGGATCATACACATACAGAGACACATGGTGCCTTTGCATCTCGGTTTCCTTAGGAAACGAAGTTAAAAAGGACATCCGTATTTTTCCTAAGATCAGAAGCCAAATTAATACATCTGTGTCCATGGGGAAATCCTTCCTTTGTGACTCCTGTACTTAATAGCAGAAAACTTAAATGCAATACTTGAAGAAAATAATAGCTGGCTTCATGAGAGGCTACAGAATTTACAGGTCTGGTCCATAGAAGAGCTGGGTGGAAAACTAGTTCCAGGGTCAGGAAGGAGAGCAGCTATCCAACCCAACCTAGGCATGCAGTTTTTCCTTGGCTCACACTTTTATGACTTGTTTTCCAAATTTTTATCACTTTTGTACAGCTTTCTATAAGGAAGCTGAGAGATTTAGAAAAGTGGGCATCAGAATTGCACATAGTAGTGGTCTTGGGAATGAATTGTACTGTAGCAAAATCAATTCCTTTCACTCAATATTTCCATTTGCACCTTATGCCACAGGCTGGTGTTCTGGATGGCCTTTTCAACTTCCCTCTGAGAAACTGATTTTCAAAACAATGTTCTGTCCTTCCAGCATCCCCTGCATTTCTGATTTCCATTAGATTTTTCTGAAATGTCCTGTGTCCATTTAACAGAGCTCATAAGAATAACACGTTCCCTTCACTACTTTCTGCAGGCCTTGGTTTTAGTGCCATGCACAAGCTCTACTGACCAAGCTCTTACGACGTTGAGTAGACCATCGATGAACAGATGAAAAGGCTGAGAACTACTCCCAGGAGAGGCCCCTTCAGATATTTTCTCATTAAATGACATCTTACATTTTGATATTCTTCATTAAGATAGTTTTTAATCTACATGTGCCTTATTATCTTTATATAAAGTATCGCCTGCTGTGTGGTTCCAAGTCGGACACCTGGAGGAGATCCAGCTGTACCAGCACAGCCTCCTTCTGCTTTCTACTCAGCTGTCCACGGATGTCAGGCAAAATGGTCCCTACCTTCTGAGTAATTTTTCTGTGTTTTAAAATTAGGAGGCACAATTTGGCATTTTTTGTACTTTCAAGAGAACCAGGGCTGTCCAGGCAGAGAGGTGAGAATCTTGGTGTAGGTACAAGGGTTGTGGGTGGGGCTGAAATGCAGAGTGGAGGATGGGGCAGAAAGGGGTCAATCCCAAAGAGAAAGGCTGGAAGTCTGTGTTGATTTTTAAAGCAGGGATGGGATCTATGGTTTCTAAATCTTGCCCTTCTTTTTCAACCGCAAAATAGCTGAGAAGTTTTCTGGTGAGTTGTGCCTGAGGTTCCCTTCCAGCGCTGCTCCATGCAGAGCTAACAACACACTCCTGCTGCCAGCTGCTTTCTTACCTCAAGTGGCAGAGGTGTTTGTGGTGAACCTAAGGATGCCAGCCCCAGTGGTGGTGAGCCCTGTGGTTCAGCATCCATCCATCTGATACAATTGCTGCTTTTTGAGGAGTTTGCCTTCAGTAAAATTTCTTCATTTGCCATAGAGGTGGAATAACCATTGTTTAATCATTAAGGCAGCCAAATGATGGTCTGGAAAACAGGGGTCTATCCTTGCCACTGCTGCAGGGCTCCATATTTTCCTGATCGTATTATTATTTAAGCCAAATCTTCTCTAGGCAATCACTGTTTTCATGTTTGTGAAACAAGACCTGTGGGAATGCAAGACACTCAGAGGTGGTGTTGGCACGATGAGAGCTGTGCTTTGCATCTATGAAGTCCTATATAATGTCCAGTGCTTTGAAAATAGGTCACAGGCATCACAAAATTATTATTTATCTTTTTTCCCCTAATCTGTCTCCAGTTCATGGTCTGTGAAATGGGAGTAATAACCATGTCTCACATCTAATGTAGGAGAAAAATAACACAAAATTAGAGAAATTATACATTTGATGCAATGATGAATGTCAATAAGGAAATGAGTCATTCCTTTAGGATAGTACAGTTTCAATAGCATGTACAAATAAAGTCTTGGATTATACCTTGAATAACAGGAAGAAAACAGAATTCCTGTCTTGTGTTTGTTAAATTAACACTGTCTTCTCTGCGTGGAATAGCATAAAGACCTTGTGGCTGAACAGTGTGCAATCATGTAATCAGAGATCATATATTAAAATCTGATAAACAGATAGGCACCTGGAGGCAAATCAAAGTTGCACAGATCTTTAATTCTATTATTTTCCCAAATCCAGCGTCAGAAACCCACTAAAGTGTTAAATATTTTATTTCAATAGACTGCCTGAAAGATTATTTCTCAGAAAAACAAAATAAAGAACATCACGAGCCGTTTTGTGTGTCCGTCTCCCCATACTCCCTCCCTGCCTGTTGCCTTATACATGTCGTAAATCCTCTACATTGTTGCTCTGTAAGGAACTGTGCAACTGGTTCATTGTTCGTTTGTCAGTTTGCATATGCAAATGGCACAGCGCCATACATTTCAGCAGCAGAAAAAGCTGTTTCTATAATCAGGAAAACTAGCAATTAATGAGGTGGGAGTAGGAGCAGATATTGCTATAGGCAGGAACAGCAGGCTTTTGTGCTGCTCCTCCATGACTTTCTGTGGCTCCGCCTGGATTTTAAAACTGTTACGTAGTCGAGACAGCCCCTGGTCGTTGTCTTTCTAGTCAGTTCTGCCTTCCAAGGGCTCAGCTCTATGTAAACATGCAATTGAAAACTCATTTGCTCTGAGAATGAATTTGAAGGTGAGGAGACTCGATTAGAAGAAACTGACGTAACTGAATTGCTTTTAGAAATGTCGTTTCCTCAGCAGTGTGTTGCTCCCTGGGCTGCCTTACCACTGCAGGTGGGAAAATAAGAAACTGCAACAACTGAGGCAGACAACGACCAGAGATGAGCATGTGTATGAGAGCTGGGAGACCCTGCCTGGAGGGACCATGGACAGGAGATGCTTCATTCTGGACATTTGCTCTGCCATATTTTCTGTGTATACTTCCACATAACCCCTGTATTTATCTAGTAGCACTCTACTCTGGTATAAACTGACATATTTTACGAATGGTTTGGATTGTAGCATGGTATTTAAAAGGAAACACAGATGTTAGAGAGCAATTCAGAGAGGAAATGAAAAGAGGAAGAGCATCTGGAAACTTGAGCCTGGGCTGGAGCTCTGGTTGTTGGTTGATTTAGTACTCTGGGGTCTTTGCAATCAGATATCGCCTTTCTGCTTTTAAGTAGGTGCTCCAAAATATTCCCCAGCATACCTGACTTTGTTCTGGGTATGGGACTGTGCACCGTGCGAGTTTGAGGCTCTGGAGAAAGCACAGACAGAGGAATTACTTTGATGCCAACTCCAGTTGCAATAATCACAGCCACAGGTTTTAGATCCCTTTCAGATCTTATCAACCTTCTAGTAACACTGGTGTCCAGAAACAGTTGTCTGTTTTATGAAAACTTTGGCAAAGGACAATCACCCAAAGAGAAGAGATTCTGGGGACTCTGCCTAAGGGTTTTGTGTTTCAGTCACTGCTCTGAGTCCAGGTAAAGCTGGCAAGCCTGCTTCTTTCATAGGTTTAATAGACAGGCTTGTGAGCATCTGCACAACAAACTGTTACACCACCTGTGGCGATGATAAATATTTTATATTGTGCAGAATTTGTGTCTTGGTTACAATTACTTGTATGTTTCTGTTGTGCTTGTGTCTGTTTGCTGAGTTTGTGCAGATGGTATCTGTGCATCTGAACAGGCTTGACAGAAAATTCTTGTGTTATTCATCTTCTCTCAGACTGAGGAATAGAGAGTTCAGGAACAGTTTTATGTTGGAAATGTAGTGGTGCAATGTTATCATAATTCCCTGGTATTTGTTGGGAGAGGTGTTTCCTTAACAGCCCCACAGCCCTGTACTTGCTCTCCCTCAACCTCTCTTTGTCCTCAGTGAAATGTGAGATTTAATGAATTCTAAGGCTTATACAAAGCCAGTCTCTTTACTCAGTTAATTTTATTATTTAAATAAACATTTTTGTATTTTGTACCCTTCTGTTGACTTTGTCAATGCATAGCCCTGGAAATACTGAGCAATTTATCTTTTACTATCAGGGATGTAGTTTATGTCTCCTAATAAGTAATACAGCTGTTATCTGTGTTTAATGTAGAAATTTCTTTCCTTCCTTGAGCTTTGGTGCTGTATATTACATGCTATCTAAATCTAGTCAGACTTAAAAGCATCATAGAAGACATTGGATGGAGATCAACCTTAGGGTCAGTTCTTTGTTGTCTTTGGAGTTTGCCTGGAACAGTGTGAAGGAAAAAGTAGAATCAGTGAGATGAGAAAATGCAGGGGTTTTTTTTTTGCAGACTTTTTTTCCAATTTATATTTAAACTTACCAAAAAGTAAATTCTAAAGACAGAAATTCCTGGTTTTTTGGGCTGTTTTTATTTATTTTTTTTTTAAATTTTTTTTTTGAGATATTTCTTCCTTCCGTTTTAGTTTTTGTTGGGGAATATTTTATTCTGCTCTGGGGTATTGACCATTTTAATCCTCTAAACACAATATTCAAGCCTCCTGGATGTTTCTGCCAGTGCAGCTAATTCAGGCTCCTAGGACTGCAGTGAGAGAAAAGTACGAGAACACATACAACACTTGTGGAGGCCAAAGGTATTAAAGGGTTCACAGAGGGGTGGGTCCACTGAGGGCTATTAAACATAATGGCCCAGATGCGACTGTGATGTTAGTGGAGGTGGGGACTCTAAATGCAAACTTTTTGGTTAGATCAGAAGATTTTGTAGTATTATATATGTGAGTTTGGAAATATTTTTATTTAGTGTGTGGCTGTTTTCTAGATAACTAAACCATGTATGAGTGTTGCAAGTGTATCGGGGTTTTTATTTCTCAGAGATAGAAAAGAAAATGTACCCTTTACATAGCTTCCTTTAAATAATATAACATGTAGGGGAGTATAATAGATTCAGCTCTAGGCAGGCTACACAATACTTGTTTTTGAGGGACTTCTGTTCTTTTTGGAAATCCAGTGGAATATTATCAACGTGAATAGGATTGAACCATAAATGCTTAAAATTATCAAAGCTAAATACGTGCAATTTAGCAAGCCACAAATTACATACAGTAATGAAAATACCACTAGCAGAACTTGTAAAGGAGTGTACATATGGGTTATGGTGAGCTTCAGCATTTAGAGGAAAAATGATGAAAAGAAAGAAGAAAAGCAAGCTGCTTATGGAAATCATTTTCTGGCTATCCTGGGTCATAAATAATCTGTGCCAAAATGCACAAAAAGCACTAAAAATATTTCTTCAATGCAGGTTTGACTGTTCCAGTATTGGACAAAGCAGTTAAGTTCGCACAACTGCACAACTGCTGTGTGCATAAGTTGCCTAATTTTTTTAAATTGTTGTTATCCCTTCTGGTGTAATGAAGTCTCTATAGCTAGGACACAGAAGAGTTTGCAGCCTTTAACGTTTTACTGAGTTAAAAATAATCTTCATACATACAAAAAAAAATCTTAATTTCTTTATAAAACCAAATGACACCATTGTTGACTTTCAGTGAACAGGAACATGTAGGTTGTTTTTACCCCACATTCATTGTCTTTTAAAGATAATGCAAGTTTTGATGGTGCCTTTATGTGCCATCATTCTCTTCATATTGTGAAAAATGCTTTCATGTTTCTGATAGGGAAATGATAATTTGCAATCTTGAAGAGATTGTCACATAAAGGAGACTGCATGTACTGAGCTGCATATGCTGCACAGATGAGGTAATGTCTGTGGTGCACACTTGAGATTAACCTGTTTGAAGCACAGAATACCATTTTAATGATGAACTAAAAACCAAAGGGGTGTGTGTGTGTGAACATATTACTTTGGGCAAAAAGGTGAAATCCTTCTCTAAGAAGGTTAAATGCGAAAGAAAAACACCATGCTGCAGAAATGAGCTGGAGAATTAATGCATTGTCAGAGGGAGTTTGGAGAAAAAAAGAGTATCTTCCCAAGATGACATATGACTTAATGAGGGGCTGAAGAAATGTAGTGGAGGTGTAGAGGGGAAATAGATAAAAATAATTCCTGTTTCCTCTTACCATCAGACTTCCAGGTGTTACATGTTTTCTTTGCCTCTTGAGTCTAATAAAAGACTTGTGGGAGTCAATGAAAATATTTTTGCCTCTGTATTCTATTTTTCCCAATAATAGATATTCTGAGGAAAAAAATGAAACACCATGGTAGTCTGAAAGGCATTTCTTTAGATGATGTGGATTGCGAATTATTTCCTTCAGGACAAGCAGTGCAATCTTGGGTCATAGTTCAGCTTTTAAACCAGTTTTGATCAATTTTCATAAAAACAAGGCTTTAAGAAAAGTAATTGCCAGACAGTTTCAAAATCTACGTACTATTGCAAGTGATATGTTGAAACATAACTTTTTGAAAATAATTGAGATATCATCAGTCCATATACTACCTGAAATAAACTGTTTTATATACAAAGAGGGGAAGAGCATGTATCATAAACTACTACACTGAAGCTTTAGAAATGCAGCACAGTATTGAATATCCAGATAGATTTAATAATTGCTGAGACTTTGTAGCCTAACGATTGGGAGTTTTTTCATTTTCCAGATGTTAGGAATTTCAGCCTCTGTTGTGCAAAGAACCTTCTTGCTTTAATTATTGTATTTCTTTTAAACTGAAATTGTAAGCTGCTTCGCTAACATACTCCATTTATCATGAGAGTCATAAGAGTACACTGTCAAAAATGGATTTTGTGTAACTGCAAAAGTGGAAAGCTGAGAGGTAGTTTTAGCAATTGAAGAAGGTTAATCTTGTATGGTGAACTTCTTGTGTGGATAATAACAAATGTCAGCAAAACTTCAATTGTTTGTTGCTGTCCTACTGCCATTAGTTAGAATAATATACATTATATTAACAGGACAGTTATATGAATATAGAAGTCCTTAGATAATTTTTTTATAATGGTAGAATCTAATTCTTGATGAACAAGTGGAAGAAACACCTATAATTAAACAACTGTACATAATGTTAATGGTTTTATGCCAGAGAGCAAGAATCTTTCCCCTGGAAAGGCAGCCAGAATACCAACAGAAGCATGATGAAGGTCAGTGGACTTTAATTCAAGGATTAATGACATGAAGGTGTGTCAAGGGGGGTTTAGGCTGGATATCAGGGAAATGTTCTTCCACTGGAGGGTGATTGGGCACTGAAACAGCTCCCCAGGGAAGTGGTCGCAGCACCAAGCCTGACAGAGTTCAAAGAAACATTTGGACAATATTCTCAGGCACAAGGTGTGACTCTTGGGGATGGTTCTGTGCAGGGCCAGGAGTTGAACTCGATGATCCTGGTGGATCCCTTCCAACACAGCATATTCTATGATTCTTTGCTGCTTCCAGTGGAACTGCAGCTGCAAGTGGTAAGTGATTTCAGTTGATGCACCTTCCTGTACAGCATCTAGAGGAGTGGAGGGAGGAGTGGATGTGCTTCATATTACATATATTTCCTGGATTTGCTTCATATTACACTGTGGAACAGGGATTGGTGTCCTTGTGTCTCGCAGCCATGCCGTGTTCACTTTAACCACAGAGCGAAGGTGCTGTGCCTCGCCATGCCCTGAGTGTGGGGCCTTGCCAGACAGAAACTGCTACACTTTGACTGTGCTTAGCCTGTGCAGGGAGCCTGAAGCTTCTGGGAAGTGCTGGATTCACTGTAAATGTGCAATAAGTTTAGCACTTGGAAGTATTTTGGGCTTACTGTGGATGTGTGAATCAGTTGTGTATTGTTAATGTTAACAGTTGTGCAGTCTGTTAATGGCACATCTGAAGCTTCCAGGCAGTGTCTGACCCATGGTGTGTAAATGTGCAGTCAGAATCACAGGTGGGGTTGGCTTGGGAGGCACCTTTGAAGACCAGCCAGTCCAACCCTGCTGTCATGGGCAGGGTCACCTTTCACTAGACCAGGCTGCTCAGAGTCCCCTCTGGCCTGGCTTTGACCATTTCCAGGGATGGGGCACCCTCAACTTCTCTGGACAACACATTTAGCTCCCTCATTGTAAAAAATTTATTTTTTATTCCTAATCTAAATGTCCCCTCTTTAGATTAAAGCCATCACCCTCGGCTCTATCACAGTAGATCTGGACAAAAACTTCAGGAAATGCATTTCATTTCCAAATGACAAGCAGCTGGAAAAGGGGCCTTGTTTGGGAAAATCTGGGCTAAGACAGTCCAGCACAGATTGCTGCAGAGCCGGTCAGTGCCTTCTGACAATCAGGGAGACTTCAGCCTTGTCTTAGGTTTGCTGTTCCTTTAAGAGGGCTGTGTTAGGCCAGAAAAAAATAAAAAAGTGGGGTTTTTTTTCATTATGGCTTTGCATTGTCTTCCCATAAGCTGTGTATGAGGCAGTGATGGAGTGGAGAATGTGGAGCTTCTGGAGATGAAGTATTTTGGGGAAACAGGTACAGGTGTGCATCCAAGAAAGCAAAGTGTGCTTTGCCTGTTTCAATGAAACAGCTGAAGAATGGATTTTTTTTTCTTTTTTTTAATCTCACTGGAAATAATTTTTCTTCCTAGTCTTGACCATGGAGGCTATTTTTAATTTCAAGAGGATTTCTCTCTTGATGAGGTGATAACCTAAAACGGCACACAGGAGGGTCTAACACAGCTCTGTTTTACAGTCAAGCCTAGTAATACAAAAAGGAAACTTGAAAAGGGATTGTTAACTTTATAGAACCAAAGTTGTTCACTTTTCTGCACATGTATTTATGGTTTTGAACATTACACTACAACTTACATGCCAAAGAAATACTTGGAACCCATGTGGTCCTCCAACTGTTTGTATATATCCAGAATGTTGCTGTATGTGTAGAAATACACATATTGCATAAAAAGCATCTTGGAGAAGAAGCAAGGGAAAGCTGCCCAGCACAGGACAGGAGAGGATCTGAGGATGGACTCCTAAAAAACAATGAAGAAAATCATCGAATCATAGAATTGTTTAGGTTGGAAAAGACCTTTTAGGACATTGACTCCCTTAACCCAGCACTGCTAAGTCCACCACTAAACCATGTCCCTAAGTGCCACATGTACATGTCCTTTAAATACCTCCAGAGATGGGGAGCTGTAAAAGTCTGAACTGTTAAGCGACAGTGGCTCAAAACATTCCCCCACTTGTGGAGTGTGTAAGGGCGCTTTGCTGAGATGGAGGTGAGCTTTTGGTGTAACAGCTACACCTCTGATCTGATAAGACAGAGGATGAAAGAATGAGGGCTATGAGTGAGATAGGAGACAGATCCTGTGGAGAGATTGTGCCTCTCCTCATGCTGAATTGTCCTCCCTTGCACAAACCACTGGGTTGTGGGGGCGCCCCTTCCTGCCTCAGGGAAGTGCTGGGACACTGGCTGAGGGTGTTCATCTCTGCTGATGGGCCATAATAGACTCAACGGCGCTGAGGGATGGGCAGCTGTGCTGTCTTAGAAGGTGTCAAGGACTCCCAAGCATCCCATGATCAACACTATTGCATCTAGCTCCCTGCCCTGGAGGAGGTACCTGGGCATTCCCACCTAAACCTGAGTAGATATAATCCCAAAAGATGGCGTGTTCCAGAGATTTTTCCCCACCACTTCTTCAGGACTTCCTCCTCCACCCAAGGATCTGCTCTGTGACCAAGACTACAAGCAGCCAAATCTTGTCCTGGGGCCTGTGGGTGGTGAGATCTTCACTCTGGTCCCGTCTCTCTCTCTTTCTTTATTTTGTGCTTCACGCTCTTGTCCCTTCTCTCTTTCTTTTCCCTTGTGCATGTCCTTGGATGATGTTTCACTTTCATATTGCAATGCTTTTATGTTGTTATATTACTATAGAAAATAACAACCAAAATGACTACACACCTGCTTTCCTTTGCAACCGAATTATTCTACAACAAACCCTACACATATATGTTCACAAACACAGATCACTCAGGGTCACTCTAATCTGCCCCAAGGGATCTATTAACAAGAACCTGGGTTACCCTCACCTTCTGTGGTGGGTTGTAACAGGACTCCATCACTGCCCTGGTCAGCCTGTTCCAGGACTTGATAACCCTCTTGGTGAAGATTTTCTTCCTGTTAGCCAATATATAAACCTCCCCTGGTGCAACTTCAGGCCACTTCCTCTTGTCCTATCACTTATTACTTGTGAGTAGAGACCAACTCCCACATTTTAAGTTGAAGTATCCCAGGAGAACCATGACTAGCAATTGTAGGACTTGTCCCAGTTGTTTATAGAAATTTTCATCTGCCTCTTCAGCCTGGCTGGGAGGTCTGTAACAGACCCCATCATGATATGTGCCAGGTTCACAAAGACAATGCCAGTAGTACCATCATTAAACTCCAGAAAAATCAAAACTGGCCCTAATATACAGGGCTCCCCCACTTTCCCTCCTTCCTTGCATATCCATTCTGAAGAACTTACACCCCTCCATTGCAGCTCTCCAGTTGTGTGAGCCATCCCACCACTTCTGCCATAGCAAATATGTCACAGTTTTCCTGCTGCACAACGGCTTCCAGCTGCTCTGTGTGTTGCATTGGTGCAGATAGATTTGCACTGGTCCCAAGGCTTGAAGCCCAAACAAAAGCCAGAGGGCAGAAGGAATGTCACCACGTTGGGAAATATGCACTCACAGCTAATACTGCTGCTGCAGATGGATTTTTCGGGCACAATAGCTGGTAGCTGTCCCAGAACCGGCACAATTGGTGCTTCTGCCCTACAAGCAGCTGATGGTGGGTGGTGAAATTGCTGCCTTAAAATCAAGTCAGGCCATGAACATAGTTTTCCTTTGCCCTTATTGTTTCTTTCTAGAGTGACTTCCAGGGCATCTTCAGTAACATTTCCTTGGCACATCCACCAAAGGTATCTATTTTTTTCACTTTGTTACCACAACAGCTGCATACTTCTTCCTGTTTGCAGCCCCCCG